>JBBPMW010000940.1:0-12910 GCA_038090535.1 Tylopilus alboater | reverse complement strand
TAGAACACGCCATCTGGCAGTCTGCTCCGTATCGAATGGAGGTAAGCAAGGTTTGAAACACCTACTTTACGTCGACCTGGGCTGGTTTCCAAATCGGACACTACTACCTGCGCCGCAACACCGCCCAACAGTCTTGTTTCATACCATGCGCTAGCCTAGTGCTCGTTCGACGATGTTGATTTGTCATTTCTGGTGGCGGGTGTGCATCCGGAAATGAGTGACCTCACTGAGTGACTGAGTCTAGTGGAGCGCAGTTCATCAACTAATCAACTGTACATGGTAACCAGTTTCGTCCAAACAGTTCCGCACACACATTGTGACCCTGTCTGCTCTCATTGAGAATGAGAGCAGATTGGAGTCTAGACAGGGTCTGTGACAGTGTGTAATTTTACCTTACAAAATTTACCTTAAAAAGTATTATTTGCGAGCGCGCAGATGCTTCGCGTGGGAGCGCGATGGTCCGGCATTCCATACATTCTTACGCGCATGCGTCGTTGCTTGACGAACTCCTCACAAGCGCGATGAGCGGCTAGTTGATGTACGATCTCAGTGTGGGAGGAGGTCGTTCGTTACTCTGCCTGCGCGGACCAGAACTGGCAGGTCAGAATACTTGAATCTTCTTGGGGAGCAATTCTGAGCACTCGTTCAGCTTCACTCGCTCTCCGAGGTACAAGTTATTGTTCAGCTAGGTCCTCCCTACAGCCTTGAGAAAGTCCTATAGCTCGACCGAGCCCGCGAGCATGTGGTACGATTCGCTTGCCAATCTGTTCGACCTGGAGATATTACTCATCACAATCATTAAATTCAATCCGCAGTGTCATGCTTCTTCATGAGGTATTTTACTTCATGCTGACCTAGGCGGCTGAAGGGTTTTAAGCGGCTGAGGTCGGTCCAGGCTATAAAGCGGGGATGTCTCAACAAGATGAAACCTTTGGCACCAACTCGAGTCGTCGAGTAGGGACGCCAGCATTCAGCATACAACTGAGTTCCTTCGTCAGCCTTTTACTTGACCATGGTTCCCTCTACCTTTGCTCTGTTGGCAACTGCCATCGCTGTAGCGTCGACAGCGAGGGCCGCTAACCTCCTGGATCTCATCTTGCCCCCTGGTGCCGTGGTATGTTCTCTACCGATGCTCCAGAGAGGAGATGCTAACGAAATCAGTACATCAACCCGCTCGATTACAACGTCGTGGGCGCAAACTACACGCAATGGCGTACGAACGACTCTTCTGTCGGTTTCGACCCCACGAACACGACCCCGCCATTCATCCAAGTCTTTGATCCCTCCTTCCTCGATATCACAGGACTCAATGCAACCATTCGGCTCGTCGCGTCACATCCAGGCTTTGCCGTTGCTCACGAAGCGCCCATCTACGTGCCTGACCTCAATGTCGTTTTCTTCGCGAGCAATGCCGGCGGGGCTCTTGGATACAGTGGCTGGTACAATAATAGCGTCGTCTCGATGATCAACATGACGGAAGTCGAAAATGCCCTTGCTGGGACTACCGGGTCAGTCGACGTACCCATCCAGACGGTAAGCAGGATCTACAACAGAGACTGGGAGAGATTCGTTAACAGTTATTTAGTTAAACCTTTCTGACACGGTGCAGATGACCAATGGAGGCACCGGTCCATACAAGGGAAACCTCCTTTTAGTCACGTCCGGACGCGCACTTCTACCTCCTTCAGTTGTCCTGGTGAATCCTAGCCCGCCGTATAACACTACTGTCCTGCTGGACAACTTCTTAGGCAGACAGTTCAACTCACTTAACGACATCAAGGTACTGCCTGGCACCGATATCGTGTATTTCACAGACCCCTCGTACGTTCTCCATTGACCAGCGAGAAGGGAAAGGCTGACAGAGCGTTGCAGCTACGGGTGGCTGAATGGTTTCCGTCCCGAACCGATGTTGCCTTCGCAGGTCTATCGCTTCGACCCATCGACTGGTCAAGTTCAAGTTGTCGCGGACCAATTCGTGAACCCGAATGGGATCGCCTTTACCCCAGATGGCGAAACTGCTTTCGTGTGAGTAGGATGTTGATATCTCGGCTTAATCTACTGTGAGGACTTACAAATAAATCGTCAGGACCGACTCAGGCTCAGCCGGTGGTTTTTTGGGAACCAACCAGACACGTCCTGCTACGATGTGAGTGCTCATGGAGTCTTGTATTCCTATGCTTACTTTGCGCTGTAACAGCTACCAGTACGGCGTCGATCCGGTGACCCAGTCGTTCGCAAACCGTCGTGTCTTTGCCTACAGCGACTCCGGCATCCCAGACGGCATCCAACTTGACACGGATGGCAACGTGTATTCAGGGTGTGGGGATGGAGTACACGTATGGAACTCCGCGGGTACCCTGATCGGAAAATTCTTTTTCAACAGCACGATCCCCGAGATGATGTTCACCAAGTCTGGTCTCCTTATTTTGAACGAGCAAAAGATATATCTGGCGAACATCAAGGCACAGGGCATCGATTTGTCCGCACGGTAGTTGGAGATCCGGGGCGCGCTGTTAGGTTTCGGAATGTCTCGACTGATGTATATACCTTTGTGGTACTCGATAGTGGCGTTTGATTGGCTCGGAATTTCTACATACCATACGGCTGATCCACGCGTCCCTTGTTCTGGCGGAATCTATAGTAAACCAGCAACACGTGTGAGCGGGATTAGACAGGATACATCCAACTTGCGCACGCAGCCGAGGGAATGGCTGTGGGTATTTGGAAGAACGGACCCGGGCTTGGGACTTTCAGCAGGCCACGTATACGAGGAATCGACGATGTACGCCTCTGCAAGTGGCCATCGCGAGCTAGGAAGATCAAGACATCGAAAGGCGGAGAGCGACCCAGGGCAACCATATGTGACCCGGCCGTACACCGTCCAATGGCCAGTACGGGCGCGCCAAGCCGCCGAACCCACTGCGAGAATGACCGCTGGCATGCCCTACCCGCATTCTCCCTCTCGGAGTCGCAGCGCGTCCGTCGAACGCGTCGGAAGCCCGTTCGTCCCGCATCATGTCCTCGCACAGTACCAGGTATCTAACTCACTGAGTGGAACGAGGCCGCTGACGCCGGTCTCCCCACGATCCCCGTGGCCTGCTCCTTACCGCTCCGGGCACCAACGAAGCTCTTCTAGGCATGAAAGCGTCAGCCTGAGGGCGCCACATGGTACTGCGCCTCCTATCAAAGATGCCCTTCAGCCGCCCCGTCCGGCACTTCACGTTCCCCCCGCACTCTCGGCGCCACATCCGACGGGTCGAAGGCAAGGACAGGCACGATTAGACGCCCAAGTCCAATCCCAGACCACACCTACGCCGTCCCGGAGTGAGGACATGCACCGCCAAGGGTCGCACCACACCACCTACCAACCGCCGCCCACAAGCGCATACCAGAGCACGAGTGCGACGCACCTTGCGCGCCATCATTCCAGCAGCCATGACCGTCATGATCACCACCCGCAACACTACACTAGCACGACGCACCACACCGCTTATTATCGTTCTCGGCCCCGACCTCCGAGTGCTGCATCACATCGGTACGCGTCGAGTTTCACGCAGCCCGTGTACGGTCACGGAAGCTCCGTGATCTCGAATGCCTCGCGCACCTCGCTCGACGGCAGCCTTCCTTCTCATAGGAATCACCATGCAATGTCGCCGCCCCCCAGCACGGCCGTCTCTTATTATCAAGGCACCGGGCTCAGCCGCACACCCTCCGTGTCATCGCAGAGATCGCGCGCTCCTTCGCCCAACATATCTGGAGGCATCGCGATGCCACACGCGGCGCACAAGCTACATAAACCTCCGCCGAGTCCGCCGCCTGCCGCGAACGAGCTCCATCACATGACGCATCGACCATCGCTTCGACCTAGTAGTCCCCCGCGACGCCCGCTTGCTGCGAGCGAGATCTGTCGCAACCCGCATCGACCGGCGCTACCCGCAAACTATGATGGTCAGACGCAGACCCGCTATACAAACATGCTTCTCGCACTGGACGATATCTCGCCGCTCTACAATGTTCTCTCCGCGTTCTTCGCCTGGATCTTGCTCGCCGGGTTCGTGCTCTTACCAGGCACGTTTGCGTCATTGAAGGACGAGCCAGCGGGGACCGCTGAAAGCAAAATCCTGAAGTTGGTCAATCATCTCGGATTGTAAGCTCGTTCTCGAGATGACATCGTATGCATTAACCTTGACATGGATCCAGGTATGCCATCGCATTTCTCTGTACAGGCGTCGGGGCATCTGGGATGATCTGGTTGTGGTGGAGATGGTATGGAAATTATGTCTGGATTTCTAATCGTATCTTCATGTGAGTGACACGTCGTTGAGATGTTGGTTTCTCCTCACGTTTTCGACCCCCAAGCCCTGGATTCCTCAACTCTCTTGCAGGGGTCATGTCAACCTTGGCGAGTATATATGGCACACAGCACGGCTTGTTTGGCAGGACGGAGAAATCGGCAATCATCGTGACCGCCTCACTGTCGTTGATCTGCGGGACGTTGGTGCTAGTGTATGAATTTTGGTTGATACGAAATCTCAAGTTGGAACACGATCACGAAGTAGGGGTCGAACTGGCAGGAGAACATGGAGAGGGCGTCTTGGGGGAGAAAAGGGACGGGGATGGAGGGGTATGGTGACGACAGAATCCACAGTGGAGCCACAGCTATTTGGGGATTTTTCCCAAAGTTTTTTATGAGCGCGAATGATCAAGCGAACCATCGTCTAGCGAAAAAAATTTAATGTACGACCACTTGCCAGGGGCACAACGTGAACAGCATAGCGAAAGTGTTGATAGAGAACGCGGAAGGCTATCACGGGCAATTTGTTTCTCGGGACTGAATCAAGGACACGAGTTCACCGCGTGTGGAGGAAGCATCCAGTCCTCGAGGCAATGAGGCGGTGTCGGGAATTGCATAGGACCGTACCGGCCGTGTAAAAACGACTCTCGGGAGTGATACGTTCCCGAATTGTGGACGTCAGGAAAAGAAAACAGGGGTGTGGATTGTGTCATCGTAACAGAGAGCAAATGTTATTATGAAACGCTTAGCAGCTGAGCGACCTTGGAGGTCACTTGCGCAGAAGAGAGATTGTCCAGCTCAACGTGCTTCTCAACACCGCGCTCTACGAAGATACATGAGTACAGCCATTAACACACGCACGCGGGAGGGCACGGAACGCACCAAAGCGGGCAAACGCGCGTGCAGGGGTTCCGGTGGCCTCCCTGATCAAGACGGGCAGGTCTGGGTTGTGCTTCTTGATGACAGGATACTCGGAGACGACGAATTGGCTGTGATGATGATCGTGTTCAACACGCGCGAAGAACGAGCCCTTGTCGACGTACCGGGTGCCCGCAGAGGCCTGTGCTGATTGGCAGCACAGGATACGGATCTCGCGGACTGCTGGCGAGAGTGCCTTTGCAAACGAGGACATGGCGGAGATGATGAGAGAGCTGTTCTGAAACGATTACATAATATATAGCGTGGGGTTGCCACGGATGGGAAACAGAACGAGCTCGCGGTTGACCTGAACGTTCCCAAAGGCTACCCGCTGCTGTTCCCGTCCCCGAACCATCCTCGACACCGCCATGGACGACGAGCAGAAGCAACAACAGGAAGACTGGCTCAACAGTCGCAAGAACAGACTCCCCTCCTTCACAGAAGTCCTCTCCAGACGCACAAGACCTCCAGTTGACCTGTTCATGTTCTAGTCCGTTCCCCATTTGTCCTTGACATCCTGTGGTGTGTTGACGTTCTACCATAACCAGTTTATTTCTTCAGCGCGAGGGCGCAGAAGACATATTAGATTTTTGGCTTGACGTTCAGCAGCATGAGAACCTTTGCAGGGCCTACTTCAAGGACGTTCGCAAGTCCGGACGGACCATCAAGGAAGACTGGCCCCAGTATTGGGACTATGCGCGTCGGCGCGGTTCAATATACGGCACGGTCGTTGGCCTCCAGCCGAACGCAGGGAAGCGAAGTACTGCCAGCACTGCCGAGGCGCTGAACGACCCAGAAAAGCTAACTCTCGCCGCCGGTGATGAGAAACGTTCTGGTGGTCGCTCGACCAGCCCGCATCCACGGACCTCTGGAGTTGACAAGGAACGAATCGCGTCCGCATCACCTCCTGCCCCCGAATGCGATCCACCTCGTTCGACAACCCCGTTCTCGTTCTCAGCACGCACACCCACTCTATTCAACCTGCGACGAACTTCACGTGCCCCTACGATCATTCCCCGTTCCACTGCTATTACACGAATGGACCTCATTGCGTCTGCGGAGCGCATCTATCTCCGATATCTCTCCCCCGCAGGTACTGTAGGGTCTCCCGAAAATCATGAGATCTACCTTCCTCCTGCGCTGCGCATACACTCTTTTCCACTGAGCAGCACACAAGAACCGACAACACAAAGCGAGCTGAACATGTTGGCTCACATTCCGGATATGTTCCACTCGCAAAAGGAGTACTGCTTCCGCGCTATGGAGCAAGATGCATTCCCGCGCTTCCTGAGAGCCAAGGCCTTCGGCAATTTGACTCCCCTATCTGCCCTTGTTCGCCTCGTGTTGGGTTTGCTCATTCTCTGGATCGGGCTGGCCACCGCGTTTTCCCTCATATTCCTAGATGTACAACCAAAATCCAAACGCTTCTTCGTGAGTCCCTTTGCGAGACTCTTTCTATCGTTCCTAACTTTTTCTCTTGCAGCTTTTCCTCCCCTTCACGTTCGCTATCCTTTTCCTCATCTCACACCAATACGAGCTTGATCCCATCCTCGTGTTCTTGGGCCAATCGGAATCAACCCCTTTCCGCACGCTTACGATCCGCGAACCTTACGTGAAGAAGCTGCTCCTTGGCCGTGCCATCTGGGTCACAACGCTGGTCGCGATCTGCGTGACTGCCCTGACCCTGATATTCTGGGCTGTTCCAGGCCATAGATTATGATTTTAGAGCTGCACGGTGGTTTCGTGATGCAACTCGGGAGGAAGCGGATGCATGTACAGGCCGTGAAGCAGGGACTAAGAGTGGATTTTGACCTGACCTGACGTTTACTCCACTGGATAATCCCACCCTTCGGAGCTACTTTCTCTTTTCTTATTCCTTTATCTAGTTATTCCACTACTCCCCCTTTGCCCAACTTCTATATTCTATCCTAATTCTTTCGCTTTCATGTACGTCCATCCTCCTCGTTTTGCTCCACGGTTTTGTTTTGGGTTTCTTATACTTTCTTGTTACCCCAGGTGCATCTACATACCCCGTCATCTCTTCCGCCTCTGCCGCACACAATAAGCACCACCAAGCTACATCGTTATGCTCGTTCGCTCGTTTTTGGAAGCCTCCCGCTGGCTTCCTGTGGGACCAACTCCTTTCTTACTCGTTATGACATGTTATTGACACTTTTTCTTGATTCTTGTTAGTCTGTTATGTGCTGCAGAGACTCTGCGTGCGATTAGAAATTTAATTGTATTTTCCATGGCGTCGGGCATGGTAAATGCAACGGGATCCAAGGAGACGATTCATCGCAACCGCTTATACCTCAAAAATTGGCCGCACGCGCGCCGATGACGGTTGTCTTCCCACATCATGCCAGACCCTCCTGCCAACAGCCCTTTCGATCGGTTGCGGATTCAGGGGTGGCGTTCGAATCCCAGACTCACCCTGATCCGTTGGAAGCTGATAGGGGTGAGGGAGAATTGCTTCTATAACCACGCATTCCTGCTATTGAATCAGGCCAAAGTTTCAGACACATGGGGGCGCTACGGGTCACTGCATTAAACATCCGGGATGCGTGAAATGTCGGACCGAAGAGAACGGGATCAAACTTTTCTGCCTGGGACGGATGCAAGATCATCCGTACCAGTGGATTGGGTGTGGTCCTGACCGGTCTTTGCAGGGCGAAAGCGGACGACGCCTCTTCGGGCTCAGGTCCTCGTCAGCCCATTGGGACATGTGATCACACGCTTGCTGTCGCTGCCTGTCAGTTTAGTCGTCCACGGACGCTCTAAATCGGTGGAACTGTTCGGCTACGATTAGCTGGTCGCAGGCGGTAGCCGATGGTTGCTGAATGACGGTCTGGGGCGGAGCCGTCGATTACTTCTGGACCACCCTGAGCAATGTCCTTTCGTTGGTTGCATTCATGTGGAATTCCCTGGTCGAAATCATTTCGATCCAGGTCAAGTATACTAGATACACTAAAGAACAAATGACGTCCGACTCTTCAAGTCGCCTGCGACCAGACGTGCCACGCTTGAATCCCCCACGCGCCAGGCGCTAGTGGATAGTCAGCGTGTAAGCCGAGCTGAAAGAGCAGAAAACGTGTGAATGGAATGGGCCGAAGAGGGCACGACCTCATGAGAGCACGTACGTCTCGAACGTGGCGCTTCCATAGGTCGCCTCTGTCCCGGCCTGCGCAGTCTTGAGGTACTCGGAAGAGGAGATGTACCCATTGTCGATCAGGTACTGTGTAACCCGAGCATCAAAACACGGTTGGAAATGCGTGTGACGTGGGGGAACCCTTACTTTAAGAAATTCGTAAATATCCCCGCTGAAGGAGGTTATGGTCCCGCTCGCGGGAAGGAACGAGTAAACATGGTTGTAGCCGTTGGAGCCCCAGTACAAGTTCCTGTGATATGGTACGCCTGAGTTGACTGTGCGAACCATCTCGGAGAGTGGTTTACCAAGAGTGACCGGCGAGGTTGACGCCTTTCGCGACAGGGAGTGCTTGGCCATCGTATTCGTACTCGTAGGATATAGGCCCCGCGTTGAAATTAGCAAGCCAGATCATGGCCTCGTTCACGTTAGAACCGCCAGGGGTGTCGGAAGTGAACAGATCGTAGGCAACGTCAGACACGATGTGCCCACTGCCTTTCTGAGACCAATGCCAGGTCGACTACAACATCGATCTTAGCATGGAAAGATACAAAAGATGACGTGCGATGCGGACACGCACTGGCATGCTAGAGATCGCGTCGAGTTGCCGGTTGACCCCTTCATTCAGCTGAATGTTGGAGAAGCTCTTGATGCCGTCCTCGCCCGTCCACGTCCACTGTGTGGACCACATCGTGGTGTGGCCATGGATAGACTTGAGTGTAGCGCACTGCGAACCAGAAGTCGCAGAAGACTCGCCCCAAAGGTTGGTCATTAGGGAGTACGAGCCAGATGGTATCGTATCGAACTTGCCGCAGGCTGTTTTGTCAGTCCTATGCTCAATAGGGAAGGCAGAAATGAGTGGAATGAGTAAAAGGAGTGCGGGCCAAGAGATCATCGTGGATGAATATTGCGTGGCGAAACATGGAGACAGAGCTGCTTAAGTAGTATCTCGACAGAAGGGCGTATGGTTCACGAGTGGAGTCCTTTGGAAGCCTTGACCGCATGACGCACTCAACAGCGTGGAAAAAATCTGGTCCGGCGGAATCAAGGTTTCTCGAATTGCGGGCCATTTAGAAATATCAGTCACCTAGATACGACAGTTTCATCGAGTGCCGAATCACCGCTCTTGGGGGATTGGAGAGACACTACATATAAAAGGGCTAGCTTTAGCAATATATGAAACAGATGCCAGTATCACAAACCTGCGGAATGTCGATAGACTTCGGAAAGTTCTCACCTTATAAGTTAGAGAATTCCAGTGCACCACTGGAGGGCGTAAAATTCCGGTCGCTGCAATGTAATCACGGGAAGCTATCGCAGCAACGCCGTTGAGTCTTGGCTATGAGAACGTCATGGAGCGAGACGTTCAAGGCGTCCAGAAGTGCCGCAGATCTGTCAACGCTCCGGTGATCGCATCTCAACGGACTGACAGAATGTGCTTGGCATGTATCAGGTACCTTTAGAGTTGTACAGACCATTAAGTAGTCCACAGACTTGACCATACAACTTGAAGCATGACACATGCATATCGGTTCCTAGATCCGAGCGAGTGAGCTGACGATAAATTGACAAACGTCATGGATGTACCTTTGTTCCACATTATGCGCTTCAGTTTCTCCTTCCTGAGGGCAACCTTGATGCTGATATCTCAAGCGTGCGTCCGTTGATCAAAACGCTAGCTTGCCCACGTCTTTCGGTTCCCAGCCCTGACCCTTTCAGAGTCCGTGACTGCGTCTTCTCTGATCATGTCTCGACCCCCCGAATTACCCGCCAACGACTGAGTCGTAGCATTTTCCCAGCCAGAATGTGTGCGAGCGCGTTCATTAAACCTGGCGCTCACCACAATGATTGCTAGGAATTAAGTGGGACCCAGTCCACGTCCCATGTAACTCGTTGTGATCAGCGGGCGTCGATGCTGGTGAATGTCGTCTTCATCAGCCACCGGGAATTCGCAAGATGACTCACTCTGTTCCCGAGTGGCGCAGTGGAAACCAAGCTGAAACGCTGGCGGCAACTTGAAATTGATCATCAGTCATGGCAACGTGCCACACGTGGTGATTGACCGAATGTCCGCCGGCAGAATGAAAGATCCTACAACATCCGCGCTCGTCCATGCCGTCCACTGGCCAGGCCGCGAGATGCGGCTTCACCGATAGTATTCGAAATTCGGTTACCTCCATGTGTATTACGAGAGTAAGCTCTGCCAGCGTACATATCTACTTTGATGCCGTCTCCACGACGCATAGCCTTGGTCCCTCGCTGTCGCTCTCGGGCGACAGAATAGTAGTCCGAGGCGATAAGTCAGCGCTGGACGTGAATTCAACTGTCCGACGAAATGTCTGCAAGGGTTCACTGTCATCAGGGTCATCATATGGACACAGATCAAATTGCGCCTGCCGTAGTGAGCGAACGTCCAGGCAGGCCACATAGCACTACGAACGTGGACGACCAGCTCAAAGGAGAAAGACTAGACCGGGCCCCGGGGGAACTAGTAAGGCTCTTTATCTAAAGTCCGAGTCATGACTCACCTTTTGCACCATCACTGCTGTCTGAGCCGACTTCATGAATGTGATAGCTCCTCCACTAAGTATTCGAATTTATGAGCTGGGTTAGTGTCTCGACTATTCTATGATATATTACCCACTATAATTTTGGTCCTGGTTTTGACTGGCAAGAGATACAGATGGGCCAGTGGTGTCACCGTGTCTGGGCGCACCTATTGGAAATGTCTCAGTACTCAAACACCACTGATGCAAAACTCTCGGAAAAAAAATGGATAATATCTTGAATGCCAACTTATGATAACAGTCAATAAAGTTTGTAAGAATAGGATGTTGAAGTGTTATATTGACTTCCGAGATTTCATGGCTCAAACAGTGGGTGTCAGGTGACAGCCCTATTTTCGGCGCTTGCCGATCAAGTACTCGTACTCTCGGTGCAGTTTCGCCTTACACAGCCATGGCCCATCTGATAGATCCGTTTCGCTGATCTTATCCTTTGCATACAAGTACTTCCACCCGTGCCACAGACCCAGCATCGAATTTTGAGCATCGACTTTGCAGACCGTAAGATCTCAGCTTACAAACGTTAATGCACGACTACTGAGCACAGAGGGCCGAGGGGTGGCACCATCGGTAAAGTTTGGTTTTACGGACGCCGCCGCATCAACCGGGCAGAAAGATGTTACGGCTAGATCGGAAATGTTGGACCGCTTTCGCCTGTTACTACTTGACGACAATATTGATGCAGCTGTGGTGACAGGCGAAAGCGGTCTAACTTCTTCGATTTAGTTGTCGTTGGCTTTTATGGTTAGAGGCGCATCAGGTAACCTTGTTTGTGAAGTGACCAGATTAACAATCAGAGCTCATCAACTGTGCCGAGACTTCACGCGACAATACTGCGTGACCGATGGCCTGGTCGATGACTGCGGCTTGATGTGGCAATGGTATGGTGCCTTCTTATTCGAGACCTACCCGGCATTTTTCAGCCGCCAATGTTTACAGAAACCCTGTCTAAATCTTTACGGCCCTACAGGAAGTCGACTAAATATAATTACAACCCATAGCGAGCCTAACGACGTTGGAGTGGCGGTGGGTCAGCGCTTCAGCGAAGAGCTTGCGTGGCAGGAAAGTGGCAGGACCTCCAAAGCGAGCCGCTATAAAGGCATTTGTGTGAAATCACGCCTTGTGCGACACCAACTATGGCTCCTCAACTTACATTGTACAGTTACGCTGTAGGTGTCCAGAAACATTCATCCGAGCCGAGGATCCGCTAATCTACCGTACACAGTCTTCAATTCACGCTGAGAAGGTATAGTCGCTCAGGCCATCGACGCTCGATGTGTGTGACACGGAGCCACAGGTCGAGCTTGCGCTCAAGGAGGGTAACATCCCTCACAAATATTTCTCGGTCAACGTGTTCAACAAGCCCGCGTTCTTCGCCGAGCAGATCAACCCCGTCGGAAAGGTGCGTGGTGACTCGTGGCAGCGCTTGCCAGGTGGTACCATTGACGCCACCGGAACAGGTGCCCGCAATCACCTACGGAGGTCCCGACGTGCCCCCAGAGGAACCATCCCCGCTATCCATCAAACTCGCAGAGTCGAACGTCATCCTTGAATTCCTCGCTGATACCTACCCAGAGGCTAAGCTGACGCCCACTGACACCGTTCAACGCGCCAGAGTTCGATTCTTCATAGAAACGGCTACGAGGAAATATATCCCTGCATACTTGGCGTGGATTTTGGACAACGAACCACAGGCTGCGGAGAGCCTTCTCAAGGTGATCGAATTCTTACAGGGCTTGCTTTCCGACGGCGGAAAATACGCCATCGGGGATAGTTACACGATCGCGGACGCCTGTATTACGCCTTTTATCAATCGGTTACTTCTCGGCATCGAGTATGACATTGGAAAATTCCCGGTGGGGGACGGCCCAAAGTTCGGGGAGTCACTCAAGGATCCAAAGTATGCCAAATTCATGGCGTACGTGGGTGCTGTCACAGCGAGACCGGTGAACAAGGAAATCTGGGTTCCGGTGAGCGGAATCAACCATT
>JBBPMW010000938.1:0-12923 GCA_038090535.1 Tylopilus alboater | reverse complement strand
CGAACGGTTCCTCTTCATGATTGCGATGGAGTTCCGGAACCTCAAATCAGTAGGTGAATTGCAGGCTCCAGAATTGGACCGCTTTTGTGGGTGGTTCCAATCGAAGTACATTCACGGCACACCTATTTGGGAGACCCCGGAGTACCAGCACTTCGCTTTCACCGTTCCTTTCCAAGTTTTTGTCAGACGTGCCTTCCATCTCGTGGTGGATAGGTTGGAGTGGACTGTGAAGCAGTATGGTATCGAACATCGGTGAGTTAGGAACTTCATTTTGGGCCTTGACACTCATCGCCTTCCAGGGATCCTCATTTGGCTAATGTGAAGTTTGTGGTTAATGAGAAGGCTCGTCTCTTGGACTGGTAAGTGCCTCGACACTCCTCCTGGACGGCATTCTCAGCATTGGCAAAGGGGCTTTGCTGTTCGCATGAAATGGGACGGCCACTACTATGTTCGTGGGTACGACAAGCTTGTGTGGAATAGTGGCGAGCCTGGTGCGAAGTACACCCCGGAAGAATTTGTGAGTGCGCCGACTTTAACCTCTCCATATGTTTTCATCGCTTTCAGAGGAGATACTGGATCGATTGGATGGTCAAGACCGAATACGAGGCGCAGATGAAAAGACAAGCGATAGGCGACACTGACTGCCAAAAATATCTGAGCGACATAAGGTGGTGGTATGAGCGAGACTAGATCTTGATTGCGTGGAAAACAATCCAATGATCCGCTTCTCCTCTCATGAATCTTAAGCACGCAGAGCCAAGGAAGCAAAATACCCACAGCGTCTGCCGGGCAGAGAAATCTGCATTCGTTGTCATGAAAATCTAAAAGCATATGCATATTCCGGTCGAGGACGGCGGTGATGATGGAGGTTCGGCTGAGTATTATAATAGCTGTCTGTCGCGCCTGGTTCCTATCTCCACAGATTTTTACTTGCGTGAGATGTTCGTTCGAGAACTTGTACGCATGGGTACGGGTACAGGTTGCCATTGGGCAACCAGCGGTAAACCTATAGATCTACCCGTACCCAAATGTGGTAATAAGTCGGCGCACGAGCGCCGCCTCTACCTTAAACGCGCTCGCTCACGGTCACATTGTCACGCGTACCCTCTAATTTACACCCTGCACGATGCCTCGTGCTGGACCGAGTCGATCTCGGCCATCCCAGTACCAGTCACAGCGAGTGCGAGGACGACATTCAGATTCGGAGGAAGGCGACGATGACAGCGAAAGTAACAGCCCAAACTTGGATCCAGACGACGATATGGATGTCGACGCTACACAACCTAGACGCAACAATGGTGGCGATTCAGACGACGTGAGTCTGACACGTTCGTGGTTTCGTACCCCTTTCTCATGCTCGTCTTGCCCGCCAGCACCTCGACAGAAAAGCGCGTGATCTAGTTCGACTCGCACTCTTCTCCGAGCACAAACGCGTCCCCTTGCGTCGCGAGGACATCAACAAGAAAGGTATGCCTCCATCTTATCTCACACATCCAAATCCCCGAAGATGCATCTAGTCCTTGGCTCGTACACCCGCTCGTTCAACGCCGTATTGCTAAAGGCACAAGTCCTCCTTCGCAAAACGTTTGCCATGGAACTCGTCGAACTCCAAGCCCGTAACTACCGTGACCAAGACCCTACAGAGGACTTCGAAAACGCCACCGGCGTCAAGAAAAAGGGTTTGTTCATTTCCCTCCGTTCAGCCTCATCACGCTCGTTCTGACTACTCCTTGACTCCTCAGCCACCGCCACAGGCTCCAAAACGTACATCCTCCGCTCAACTTTGAGCACGACCATCATCGAACAAGCCGCATTATCCGACGAACGTCTCCTTGAAGAAGAACTCGCTGAAGGCCCCGACAACGATGATGACGACGATATGCCGCGAAACTATGGAAGTATTATCGCTTGGAGCATGACAGATCAACTAGCCGCACTGGGGTTGCTCCACGTCATCCTCGCACTCATATTGGTCAACGGACGGGCCATTTCAGAGTGTGCGTCTTTGCGTTATCTGCTCGGCCTTTGCTGACCGCATATATGGTGCCGTTGTGCCATCGTTTAGTGGACCTCAGAGCCAACTTAAAACGCCTTCGTATCCCGCACAGCGGTACAATCCCCTCCAATGCCCAATCTACTCACCGCTCCATGCCCATCGACACCTTCCTCCAGCATCTTGTCCGACAAGGCTACCTCAACCATGTCCGTCTTGGTGATACCAAGTCCACGACGGGCAAACGCCGCGGACGGGTCTCTGCTACACAAGGAAACGGAAACGCCGAGGAGAATCCGCAGGCGTACGAGTGGCGGTGGGGGAATCGGGCGCATGGTGAGGTGGGGGAGCAGGCGGTGGCGAGATTCGTGGGTGAGTTTATGGTCGAGCGGACGAGGATGGCAGAGGTCGAGGAAGAGGAGGAAGAGGGTGGTGGAAGTGGTGGTGGCCGTCGACGGGGAAAACAGAAGCAAAAGGAGGCGGGATTGGAGAAGCGATTGGAGACGGTGGTCAAGGCAATTGAGAGGGCTGCTGGAGGGAACTTGACCGACGTCAAGTGAACGAAATTGTTCGTGACCATCCTACCCATGTCCGATACGTATTAGCTGCTAGCACTGAGGGGTTCAGTGTTGCCCCAAGGTTACAGATGATGAGGAACGTCAATCAGTACTTCAGTGGCGCCCAACGACCGACGATAGGATACGAAACTGCCAGACAAAGCCAAGGTCGTACGAGACCAAGGCACAGAGTCAACGAAATGGAACACAACCGTTATTACCGAACGCATCGCGTGACGACCTGGATGAAGGCGGCGGCCCGACGAACCCACAAAGATGGTCAGAAGCCCTTCGCTCAGCCGAACCACGCAAGGAAAATGGAAAGTTGGAACATATTCCTAGAAGGTGCGTATGATTCGGAACCATAGTTAGAGTTGGTATCTTCCCGATTGGACGTCAGTCGACTCCAGTTGTCGAAATCGTCAGAACGGAACGATTCACGGTCCTTATATTCGTCCTCTGGGAAGACGCTTGGTTGAACGGATCCGCGTATGCTTACTTAGTCGTCTGCCACGGACCTGGCAGTCCTGGGCAGTGGGGACGTCATTCAAAGGGACACTCTGATTCTGTACATCTCGGCGCGCTCCCACGACCTCGGTCGCTGCACCTAGTCTGGGACCCAGCCCGTCTATGAGGCAAGCCGTCGATAGACGGTCTGGTAAATTTCGTTGGGGTTAATGGGGCTGCGCGGGCACGTGAGCAAAATGCCCAATTAAGGGTTAGCATCGACCACGTGCCAGTAGGATAAGTGCCATGCTAAGTCCTGTCGCTTCGCCTCTGCGAGTATCTTCGTCCGACCTCGTCAGCGAGCGCAGCATGAATAACAACCAAAGTTCCACATGCTGTTGCTGTGGACTTCCCTCGAACTCACCCAAGGGACCAGTACCTCAGAACGAGCGAATTCAGAAAGCAATTCACATACTGCAACTCGGTCGACTGTCGCTCTTCACTGCCCTCCTCAAGGTCCTCGATCCCAAGGAAAAAGACTTTACAATACATCGCGATCGTATCTACGCTTGTCCGAAGGACCGGCCGGACGGAAAGCTTGCTCAATTCCTCGATTGCCTGTATGAAGATCACCGTGGCAAAGCACAACTTCTTGCTTGGATGGAACCCCGCGCGCTTCAGTCCGTAGCTCGGAAGGTGTACGATGAGATGGACGACGTCAAGTGCATCCTCAAGAAAACAATCGATACCATCTCGCCCGAGTTTCTTCTGCAGTGGGACATCAATTCGACAGTTGGGAAGATCATGGAGGAACGTGCACCTGTCCTTAGCGAGATCCTCAAGAATGCTGCACAATCCGACCGAGCTTCTAGGGAGAATAAAGTCAAGGACATTTCTACAGTAGGTATCACTCGGACTTGGTTGTGATTCTAACCCACAGTGCTTGTTCGAAAGACGTGTCAGGTTATAGTCACGCAGCTAGCAAAGGCGAGGTCGAATCGAGCACTCTATTTTGCCGCTCCGTTTACTCTTTTCCTCTGGACGAATGGTGCATCACGCCAGATCATCGAGGCCCTTGCAAAGTGTGGGCTTTGTATATCATTCACGTCGCTTTTCAATCTGTTGAACAAGCTTGCATCGCGGTGCTTGGATCAAGCAGTCCAGATTGCTCAGTTCCCCCATATTCTCTGTTACGATAATATCAACATCAGCACGTCTATCTTCGTCGAGCAACGAACTGGTGCACCAGCGAGGGTCCAATCAGGAACATTTCCGATCTTGTACGAGCTCAGAAACGTGGATCCACAACACCTTCGCCTGGGACCGATGTTGCAGCGCGCAAATCAAGCAACCGATCTTACATTCAATGGCGATGTTCGGCCAACAAACGATCAGGCTCGGGCGTTCTATGGCCAATTAAGAACTCATATCGTTATGGTCCTTCTCGACGCATGTACATCGTTCAAGGCTTATCAACACCACACCAATCCTCTCTTTAAGCACGAAGATCGACGCAAGCTACCAAACGGGTACCGAACAAACCAATTTCCACTCCGTACATCAACAATTGACGAAAGTTCGATCTCGGGAAATATCGCTGTCATCAATGATGTGTATATCAATCAGCTGAAGATGACGCACGAGCAACTGTCTGATCGAGCAATACCGAGCATCAATGACCAGTCGACGAATGCCCGGATCCGAGGGGCAAAAGCACTTCGCACCCAAGACACAAATCCATTCACGCAGCTCAAGTGCCTCCAGCTCGGCTTTGGCTTGTTCCATCTCTGTATGAACCTGATCTGGGCATTGCTTCATGTCCACCGAGGTTCAATCAGTGAGCCCGGCAGCCTTTCATACTTTTTCGCTCTCCTTGATCGTTCACGGCTTGGCTCTGAACACCCCGATTATCACACACTTCTTGTAACATTGATGCAAATACTCGACGGCATCATCTTGAATGCATGGAAGGTCGAGTGTGGACATTCCTCCCTTTCGGCATTCGCAGCATCTAATCCAACACCGACCGAATTGTGCGACGTCGCTGAGAAAATCATTCACAATCATGCGACACCACCTCACGACCTACCGAAAAGGAAAAGTAACGAGTCCCGCTTTGCTAAGGACCTGGATGACTCCAGACGAAGATCCGATGAAGCTATATTTGATACGGCTCAGCAAAATCTACAGATCCTCACCCGAGACTTACTTGTCGTTCGTGAGCTCGTTCATGCAACCTCCGATGGCGATTTTGGTAGGATTGAAGATATGCTTGGATACCTTACAATGATCTTTCGAGGCGCTGGCTCGAATAATTATTGTGCAGAGATCCTGCATTTTATCTACAATCTCAAAAGGGTATGGACACCCGAGTTTGCGTGAGTCAAACTTATTACTGAGTCAAGACCTTCATATCTAACGATCACAGGGAGATTATGCGTGACAACATGCTAATCAACGCGACCGGGTTTGAAGGCCATTTCATGCCAATAGATCTCAACATTGAGCACCTCATTCGCTTTCTCAAGGCAATATAATTATACTATTCATTTCCATGCTATTATTGACATGGTTTCGCAGCGCTTCTTTGCTGCGAAAGGTGTTTATGCAAGCTGGGACCATCTCGGAGACATTTCTGCAACAGTCGATCTTCTCCAACACGTTCGTAAGCAAGTCGGGAAGTCATTGGGCACAGCACACCAAGGAATCACACATGTCACTCCCGACACCTTGGAATCAGTATATAAAGTTGCCAACAAAGTCAGTGAGCTCAAGCTTCACGAGTTCATGCCCTGTCGCGAGGAAAACAGCAAGATTCAACTTGTCGTTAACAGTCTTGCTTCGGGAGAGCAAAAACTCAAGTCTGCGACATTAGCAACATTTAACCGAAAAGTAAAAGCGATGATGGCAGGAGAAGGACTCGAGGACGAGAAGGATGAGATTCCAGAAGAAAGCTTTGACCGCTCATTCATGGATGATCCACACAGTGATTGAATACAGCATTACAAGTGATACATTGGAGTGCTAATGAATGCTTTGCTCGGCACGTAACTTCTTGGCAGCAGGACGCGCAGCGTTAAGGGCCTTGTTGAATCGAGCTCGATCGAAACAGTTGATGACATCGATGATCTTCTGGGCATAGTCGGCTTCCCACTCGGTCGTTTGTTCCAGGAGATCGCGAATGTCCGTTGTAGTTCGTATGTTGGAGGGATGGATTTTGCTAAGAAGCCGAAGCTGATCGTCATCGCATATCCACGTTATCGGGCGTACAGATCGGTAGCGGTCCCCCAAGTGTGTCTCGTTGCGCCAAGTGAAAAGTACATCAAAGAGTCCACCGCGATCCTCCTTCGCACGATACTGAGTACGCTTTCGTTTCGCTGATGTTGTGGGTTCGTCATCAAGTTGTCCAGTGCATATTCTACCTGGGAAAAATGTCGACAGGTGAAAATCGGAGTCGATGTGGCGATCACAGCACCAGCGGACTGAGAAGTCGTTCGCTATTCAACAATTAATGTTTCTAAAACCTGAGAGTATCTAATATACCAGTCGGAGTCTGATCATTGAGATATTTGCTGAAAAACTCGCGTAAGCATGTTGCTGATTGGATGTACCTGATCATGGCACGGCCAGTTCGTTCCTGTTTCGACGAGTTCTTCTTGATGACTCCGTTGATTGGCTGGTCTGGATCATCCAACGTCAACGCTGTGTTGTCAAGCTTGACGTTGAGGGCCCATGGTTCAAACATAACAACAAAAAGACCATGCATTGATGGATCTCGGACTGCTCGACCAGCGCGTTGGATCATTTCGGCTATGTTCTTGCAAGCGCCGTACTGGATAACGATCTGGACACCTCGGATATCAAGACCCTGAAACGAGTTAGCATCACCTGCAGCTGGTTTTAAAACTCACTGTTGATGCGCCAGCTGTCGCATGGAGTACGCGACAATGACCGTTCGGGTGCGAAAAGTCTTTGTATGTTTGCTCGAGGTATTCAACCGACATGTCACTGTGATAATGCTTGACGATTCCTCGATTTCGAAGCTGCTTAGGAAGTATTGAATCGGTATATGTGGCTGCGTTCGTCGCGTCCTCTTTGCAATCATGAAAAACAAGTGTTTTCGGGATGTCCATAGGTGGCCGGAAGTCGTCAGGAATAAGGCAGTTGAAATTGCGAAAATCGCGCAGACTTCCTATTAACGGGATGGTTGCGTATGTGATATTAGGCCTATTCGAGGAGAGTTGTAATGCTATGTGATTAGGCGAGATCATTAGCTCTCGTGTGATGGCGGAAAGGATATGGGGAGGGAGTGTTGCTGAAAGTATTTGGAACGGTGTTCCTCTGGAGAGAAGGATACGAAACTCGCCGAGTTTGCTGTATGCAGGACGAAACGCAGCTTCACCGTGGTGCGGAAGACCAGCAGTGTAGATGTTGTGTGCTTCGTCAACGTGAACACGGCTTATTTTATTTCTGAATGACTGGTCCTGTCGCAGGAGTCGTGCTAAACGAGGAAGATGCCCATTGAACAAGGTGAGCTGCTCAGGCGAGACGATCAAGTGCTGATAATTCCCTCTTCGAATGGACTTTTCACCTGGTCGTCAGACTCCTTTTGAGGGGAGAGAATCTTGCGATTACCTCCCAAAGTCCGGGATCATTCGGTGTATCTTCATTGATCGCAACCGTCTTGATTCCATAGTTCTCAGACTCGGAAACCTGAATGCGTCAACGGTAATGTTACGAGTCCCCTGAAAGGGGCGAGTTCTTACCTGGCCGCGACAGCGTGCCTGGATTCCAAGATAACGGATCCGTGGGAAAGTGTACAAACAAGACATCAGTAGAGTTTGAGAGTTCGACTCCAGCACGGTGAAATCTTTGGAGTTTTGGCTGGCTCTCCGGATGCTGATATCTCGTACGGGATGCATCCGTCGGTGAGTCTAGCTGCTATTCTGGTCTTGAGCATACGAGCTAACATTCAAGTGACAAGAAGCTTGCAACGATTCCGTGAGAGTACGTGTGTGCAGTTCGACTCGCCCGTTCGCCCGTTCCCTCGCCCCCGTTTGTAAGTTCTCCGATACTTTTTACAGATGTGTCACACTTGTGTACGGACTGCTTATTCGCCGTACGGACTGCCTCCAATGGTACATCGAAGAATGACAATCGCTAAAGTTTATCGCAAGACATATTCGTTTGTTTACTTCGTACATGGACCGGGAATCGGGAACAAAATCTACTGTTACTCGGAGGTGTTCAACTTCTTCATACTCTCTCTTACGGCTTCCGTGTCTTCGTCTTCATAGTACTTGCGTTTGCATGTAATAGTAGGACGTTCAGTTTGGAACGAATACGCAGTTGTATGCATTGCCGCATTTCGGCGCTCATCAGCGGCCTGAAAAGGGACGGTTTGTAGTCAAGGTCAGTATTGTCTCGATGCAACGATCTCTACCTACCGTAGTTTGTCCCGAGTCGACAAGTGCGAGTGTACGAAGTTTGAGTTGAATACCTGCAGAGTGCCGGTTGAGGTTGTGCGAGACAATGGAGAAGTTCGCTTCAACCATGTCACCCAGTCGAAAACATAATGGCTCGCATGTTTGAAATCTGTTTCCTGGGTTAGCCTTGTTATTCGGGGCATCTTGTAATACGTACTTCGTGTATCCTGTGTTCGGTCTGTAATAGAATACCCGATTTTCTTCCAGGTGACTGTAGGTGTCACCCGCCAGTCGGGCGATGACGTTGTTTGGGTCTACCCCGGGTTCGAAGCGTACCGCGGGTGACGGATCGTGGCGGTGTCTGGAAGTGAGGTATCTATTGTACAGATTCAGTACGGTCTGCTCCTTAAAGATATCCTGATTCCACGGTTGCATGCATCCCGGCGCGTAGTTGCGCGCCAGCTTAGAATGTGCATTCCGGATCATGGAGATCGCGTCGTCGAAAAGACTGGTACCGAGGCCTGTAAGTGTCACTGACTGTCTCAAGTATCTGGCGACGTTTGGGTTTCTGATTGAGCCCGTTGTCATCAGTTGGTACGGAGTAACGCTTGCTGGAGTTTTTACCTTGGCATTGTTAGCACCGGTGGCAAGTCCTTTTTGACCAGGAATCCGTGTACCGTTAGCACCACTTCGTCCAGCTCTCCTGTTTCCTCGTCTTTATACACCATTCGGCTGTTGTTGTTCACGTCCAGTGGTGACGCGAACCAATTCTTTAGTACGTCTGAACCCTGAATGATGTTAGGTACTGGAAGTTCTGCCGTTTCGCGTTTCCAGTGTGTGCTGACCTTGTTGTATGCTACGAATTGTTCGATGGATTTGTCTTTCCGTCGAACCGCTGTGTATTCGGTGTACAGGTATTCTGTCCAATGACGAATAAATGCCTAGTTGTCTCGTGCTCATGTCCGACTTACTTGCGTTGTCGTAGTCATAGTATTCGTCCATCGTTGGATAACAGGCAGCGTCGCTTGCGTGAGATCAAGATTGTCGGGCAAGGTGTGGTGTGGGGATTTATGGTGTTTCGAAGCTTTTCACGACAGTGTGGGTCACGTCGCTGATCACGAGTGAATACTACCGACATAGGATTGTCATTGTCAGCAGGAAGGACCAGGGCAAAGGCTTGGCGTTGCGCAGACCAACATAGTTACGAACCTGAGACATATGACTCATGGTAGTTGATAGCTTTCGAACAAATTGAGCAGTGTCACGGTTCGGTACACCGTACATGCTGTCAGTCGCCTTATCATTTTGCATATTTTAAATTCTGTCCCATTGAATACTATACGCTCGTGTCAAAGTGAATCTGTATTAAATTATCGCTAACTTTGTAGTCAGTTCGAACCTGCACCTGCGTGATAATCATATATACAATAGTGAGAGAGGACAAAGTTTCCGGTTGTCGATCGTACATACCTTCCAGAACGAACGTTAAAGTGAACTTCGAGAGTTTTTCCACCGCATCTCTGGCGGTTCCGATGTGTGTGAAGTACAGGCGGTGGACGTTCTCGTCCTGAATGAGAGCTGTCACGGTTGAGGACAATGGTCAGAACGTTCTCGTGCTTGCTGAGACGTATCACCTACCCATCAATTCCATCTCACATGGGCAGTGCTCGACGTTGTTGTCAATCACGACCGTGCCTTCCGGATGGTTGGTTACAATCAAGGGCAACGGTACCAGTATTACGTGGCAGGGTTCATCCGGCCATTTGTTGACTTTGTGTTGATGTTAATGTTCCTGATACACACCGAATTGACGCGATGCCTACCTGCGATGTAGGCTGAATTTGCGGTCGCATCTGGTGGGGGAGGGAGTGTGACCAACGCCATCAAGTCAATAGTTCAAGAAGGTTGGGTGGAGAACGTATGAAACGGTGGGTCAATCCGTTGTTGCCGGCGCCTGTCAAGGTAGATGAGGAGGCTGCTGAAATTGAGTGGAGTGAGTCACGGTACCGATTGCGTGAGACTACGTATTGGATTATCTTCTGTCAAGGCACTCTTTCAATCATGAGGTTGTGGAAATGCGCCATTTATCTCTGACCCTGGCCCGTGAGACGGGTCAGTCACATCTGTGTTCAGGTCATGACGATGCTTGCCGTGTACCTATCGATTGTTGTCTGTGAATCGATCCTGAGGACGACCTGTTTCGCTATCGTGGCCTGGAGGTGACATTGTGTCCTTGCTTTGGCTTATTTTGATGCGGTCACTTGTCAACGTAGCTGTTGAAGTCAAGTGGTGTCGTCTCAGTACAGCCGTTGTGGTAACAACTGATGGCAACTGAGTTTCAAGTCTCGGTGCGGAGTGAGGTTTCCGTCGCTGTGGTTTCAATCTCCTAAACTCTGTACCATTTGTCTGGATTTGAGACTACGATTGTCGCAATCACGGACGACTACCCGCGCGTCATTGTGTCCACTTGATCGGATTTTGTTCAAGGCCGGTATCCACTCAGGCTCTTTGATTTCGTCGTTGCTCATTCCATACTGATGCGTCACTAGTTCTGCCGCAGTCCGACGAGATCAAATGGGATCGCTTAGTTACCAGATTGCCCGTGGCATGGTCTCAGTTTTCTTTCGTTGTTGAAACCTTCCGGTTATCTGGCGGTCAGGTGTTCCCCGTCTCTTCACTTAAAATGAGTAGAATCTAATCTTTTCAGGTCGTCCACTTTGGTTACCGTTTTCTCTGACCGTCATGCCGAAAAGGTATATATGTCTTTGCATCTGTCTGGTGAGCAGAGGGTTGATGTAAATTGTTTACAGGAAGAACACTGGCAAGCGTGCTACGGCGAAAGGGTATGCTCGAGTATATCTTGTTCTGCCGTTCGCTGACTCATTTGTTGTTATAGCTCTTCTGTCACATTGAATTTGACCCCGAGTGGTGCTTCGTGAGTACTCATTGCTCAACGCTTCACTTAAAGCATTTATTAATCATTTCTATGTGAAACAGTGGATCCGGTCAAGAGCACTCCAGCGAATGTAACCAGGAAGAGATGCTGACGCCAGTCTTGCTTGGTACACGGAGGAGGAAACCTTCTCAACGGTACATCTACCTGTTTCTTGCTATTAACTTCATCATTGAATTATTGCCTCAGTTTGTTGGACTCTGCTGATTCCGTCCTGTTGAGAGCTGGTCGTAAACGCTTACGGATTGGAAAGCAAACGGTAGTTTCCCATGTTCCCTCCGTAGCTTTGTAAGTGACTGTTATTACATTGCTAAATTAACGTGGTTGACTCAGTGTCTTGAAGATCACATGCTGGAGACGATGAAATGGACACATATTCCATTGGTTCCTTCATAGTAGAAGACGACGAAACATCTGCAGGTATTTTCCATATGATTTACAGTAAACGCAGACTTCATATGTTTGTGTTTCTGTCTAGATGATACTGTCAACATAGGTACTATGTCCGTCGGGAGGTCTACTGCCATTGATGCACTGCCGCGGGAGGAAACTCCTGAATGGTTGGGCATTGAGCCTGAGGCAGTGTCTGGCTTGCGGTCCGATAGTGATGGCAATGAGATTCCACAAGAATTGAAACGTGCGCATGCACTGAACATGAGGTAGGTATATTGTATGTTACCTTGTCTCCTGATCCTACTGTTTTCAGTGAGGAAAGTGCTTCGCGACCACAACTTGAGCAGGTTGGTTGTTCTTTCAAGCTTCCTTTGCTTTGTACGTAATTACACTGACTTGTCATCTAGGATCCCAGCAGGTGGACCCTTCGATGTACGCTATACGATCCACTCTAACTGATGATTTGTCTTGCAGCCACATGGTACATTATGAGGATCTGGTAGGCACGAGGTGTGTCTTCGCATGGTTCGTCCATGCTTTGTGATTTGATCCCTTTCATCACTTTAGGTTCGAACCCCCCAAAGAAGATGCGACTGTGGTACCAGAACGGGACACCATGTTTTTGAAATCATACGAAGGTATTGTGAACCTCCTGTGCGTGTAATACTTTGCATGTCCATATGGTGTTACTCATCCGAAACACCCAGGGCTGCATTCCTTGTCAACTTCAGGCCTGGTGCTGCTGCCGAAACGATTTCTCTTGACAAGTGGTACTGGAATGGTGGAAATGTAAACACGCGGTATGATCCACTTTTGTCATTTATCACCTTATCTAATGTCATAACTTAATTTTCTATGTGGGGTCTAGGGGGGTCGAGCAAAGCGAGCGAAGCGAGCTTTGCGAGACGGGGGTGATCGCGTTTGCGAGAGGAGTGCCTGTGGGTGATAGGGCTTGGGGTCGCTAATGCCGCAAGTCCACCCTATTTCGTCAGAAGACTCATCAGACCTCATAAGGCACGAATAGGTAATAGCCGTGGATCCCACCTTTTAATAGGACTTGGGACCGTGCACGGACCAATCAACGAATATAGTAATTTACGATAACGACGTACCTTGGACCTTATCGGCCAATCAGCGATAAGTGATACGCGAGA
>JBBPMW010000937.1:0-12927 GCA_038090535.1 Tylopilus alboater | reverse complement strand
GTACGTGGACAACAAGGTGGTACCGGCCGACATCCTATATACCATACAACCGGCCGGTACCATATACACGGCAGTATATATGGACGTACACATGGTACCGGTCGGGCTGATCAGGTATCATATGGCCAGCCGGTACCATATATACGTGTCTATATACTGCCGTGTATATGGTACCGGCCGGTTGTATGGTATATGGGATGTCCGGCCGGTACCACCCTGTTGCCCATGCACATATGGTCCCGGCCGGTTATAGGACCGCTGTGTATATGGTACCGGCCGGTCACATGGTATATTGGATGTCCGGCCGGTACCACCCTGTTGTCCACGTACATATGGTACCGGCTGGACATACGAGCCCTGATCAGCCCGACTGGTACCATGTGTACGTCCATATATACTGCCGTCTATATGGTACCGGCCGGTCGTGTGATACATGGGATGTCCGGCCGGTACCACCCTGTTGCCAACGTACATACGGTACCGGCCGGGTACATCGTATGTCTCGACCATGTGGAACCAGTAACCACTTAAATTTTGTACTGGCCACCATTTGTGCTCATTCATAGCAAAACATTTGGTTATTGAGAAAATTCTACTTTAATTGCCAGTGACAATCATCAATGTCCCAAAGCTTTCCTCGGCCTTTTGCCTGAACTTTTCCCAGACACTCTTCTGCTTGGCTGCATAAGCCTTATGTCCTGATATCTTTGATTCATTCCTCCTCCTCTCCCATTCCTGTTCATGATGTTTAAACCACAAAGTGGTCCAAAACATTTCATGTTTGACCATCTCCAACTCCTCCCTCCACCTTTCATATCTGGCCCTGGCTTTCAACCAACAGATTCTGCCAACTGATGAACCGAGTATATCAAGCCATGCATACATCCACAGTGATAACATAAAACTTACATTCCTCATTCCAAGGTGCAGAAATTCGTTCCCCAATGCGCCAGAACCAAGGAAGGACATCAGAGCTTTGTCCAAATCGATTTTCCTCTGTAATATCCTTAGACACCCCTATATCTTCAGGTCTTATGGGTTGATATTGTTGTAGGATTTCTTGAGAAGCTTGCAGTTGGATCAGAGCCTGTCGAGCACGATGGTAGCTTCGAACATCCTGATTTATCTTCAACCCCATTCTTCTAATGTCCTGTTTTGACCTGGTGTCAGTCCTAACAGAGGATGAACTTCTGAAGTTCATCCGAAAGAGGACCGACTTGTGACTCAAATGAGTCCTCAGCTTCTCCAGTCGGTCATTAGCCTGTCCAATACGCAATTGTACTTCCTCTTTTACCACATGCTCCAATCCAGCATTCTTGAGGGAGGAGGAACCAATTGCTGAAGGCATGGACAGCTCGAGATCTTCAGTGGCCAGGCTTTCCACCAGAACATTCTCTTCATTCTCTATGTCATCCTCTTCCACTCCCCAAAACACCCTCTCTCTGGCATCATCATCCAAATAGTCTCCTTCTTCTTCATTGCAGAAACAAGAATCATCACTATGGAAGGCAGAGTTACCATGGAGCTGTCCAGGAGTTGCAAAAAGAGAGGCAGATTCATTGAACTTAATTATTCTGGAATGAAGGTTTCTTCTCTTTTGGGCAACACCTGCCTTTTGCATGGCAGATGGAATGCTGGGCATGCATCGTACTTCTGTGCGCAATGCATCCCTGTGGATCATATTTCACTGAGAACCCATATTCCCTGATACTAATGGTACTCACTGAGCATCCTCAATACCAATCCCCTCTACCAACCATGCAACAGAGCCTTCCTTTCCTGATGGCATGCTGCCTGCTTCCAGTAGATTTAGTCTCATCTCTGCCAGACTTGGTGCTGTTGAGAAAAATGAAACAACAAACTCCATAGGAAGGAAACCATAACAAACCTTTGTCCATTTGCAAACTATATATGTCCAGAGCTTCCCCCCTTTCACTATCTGCTTTCTTCGCAGCTTCCATCCAGGCATTCAATTCACTTGGGTCCAAGGAATTACTAAACTCCTCATATGGACCTTTTGTTGTTTGTACACCCTCCAAAGCTACTTTATGTTTCTTCAACAAAGACTTGACTACAATTTCAACTCAGTTCAGATACCACAAGGCAATCAAACATGGACCTACCCAAACCAACTAGCTTTTTCCAGTTTGAATCTCTCATATGATCATCATAGAGCTCTTGACGGTGGGCCAAACTCATTGATCTAGCAGAAGGAGAGATTTTGTTGAAGGAAGCCCAGAGGGTTTCTAATATCTCTCCATCAACATGACCTGCCCCTTTGAGGAACATGAGGCTAAACCTAGGAAAACAATAAGGCTTGTGAGCACTCAAATGGAATTTTCCAATCGCAGGAATGATTTCCATCTCTTCAGGCCAGGACAAGGCGGGAGACTTCTCAATCCTGGTAGAGAAATTCTTGTGCCACTGACAAGCCACATCATAAATGATAATAGCTTTTTGTAAACCATGAGACTCATAAGAGACTGCCTGACAGATTGAATAGTCAACATTCTTATGCCTTCAAATAAAATCAGCCATATAATTTTTCATGTACACACAGGCAGGCCCAACTTACTGTTCCCCCTTGTAAAAGTCAACCACAGAATGTGGGACAAAGCAGCCATGACGAGCGCAGGCAGTAGCACCCACTCCAGTGGCACGCAAGTGGGATTTGGAGGTATTGGCATTGTTGACTGCCCGATGGTTCTGACATGTTGACCTCTAAAAACCCTGCATGAGTACTGCATCATAACCCAAGAGGACAAATCCTATATACTTCTTCATTATCAGCAGCTTTTGAAACATGCTCCTGATAGGGCCTGTTGGCCACCATATAAGCTAAACCATCAGAGAGAGCCACATCATCCTCAGGCTTTCGCATTTTCATGTGCTGAGCAGTAAAGTTACCGTCAACAACATACCGCAGGGCCACAACATCACTTGAGTTTTCAGTGTCAGGAAAAAACATACTTGATAAAACCCATACACTAACCTGTTGTACTCCTTGGCCCACCCATCAGGCAAATTGAGACCAGGTTGAGGACATGCTGGACAAAATATTGCCAAGTCTCCACTGCCAGGATTTCGATCAGTGTCGTGACCCAACCCAGCCCTTTTTCGATTGATCAGGTCTCGCCATATTCTTGAAACTCTCATCAATTCCCGATAACGATCCTTGTTACAAAATCCACATTAACTCAAGTGCATGCTCCAACACAAAAACTTACTGGAAGGGAACCAGGAAATGCATTGTCTGTCAACCTTCTGAGCTTCGAATAGAAGCTTGAAGCTGAAGTCTTGCATTCAAGCTCATCTATCAGAAACTCATCCAGTACATTGAAGGTGAAAGCTGTTTGAGGCTTTGTGACAGTTGAAGGGAATAAACGACACCTGAGAAGTTGTAGGTGTTTGTCTTGGTCACTGGCCCCATTGCACCTGCACCACTTGACAGTGTGAACAAATATTCCTGCCGAGTCCACCACCGTAAATTGATCACCAGATCCATCAGGGTTCAAAGGGCAGACATCTCCACCATGACCTAAATTCAAGGTGAAACCAAGCTCCTTGAGGGTTATTGCATCATAGAACTGTCCATTCCACTGCTGAAGCCGATGAAATGGAAGTGATGAGTGTGCTTTAACAGCACATGGTCCACACCAGGCTTGGTGACCAAGGCATGAAAGACAACGTATGGAGCCATCAGATTCTTGACAGTGGACACATCTGGCCATGGAGTCTAAGGGAGCTTCAAGCTCAAGTAGAATTGAGACATAAGTTGATTGGAATGGAATCCAATCTCAGAGGAAGTCATTTTGGGTCTCAAACCCACATCAGATATTAAATACTAAATAAACTGAAATTAGCTTACTTTTGTTCTCCTGGGAGTGAAGGCTGACTCCTCATCATCCACGACACAAGCTTCCTGGAACTCCTGAAATAAATCTGACATAGTCTGCTGAGTCTCTGAACCGGAAGGAGTGTTGGGAACTTTTCTTCTTCTGGGTGTCTCCTCCTCCTCCTCGGACAACTCATAATAGGGAGTTGCATCAACCTCTCGATAAGTTGTTTTGCCCCTCCATGTCCTAGTGGGTGTAAAAACGACCATGGACCCAGAACTACTCTTCTTGGAACTGGATCCTCGATTTGAGCCTCTGCTTCTGAAAAAAGTAGCCTTGGCTTTCTTGGACTTTCGAGAATCTGACATCTTCGGAGGTACTGACTGACGTCTCAAGCAACCTCAACAAGAAATTTGATTGGATGTAGGACTCAATTTCAGACTTGAAGTGTATTTGCAATCTTAACATCGGACTGCATTTTAATTACATGAGTAGGTACCACATTAATGGTTTGGAAACCTGTCCCAAGGCTTCGGGTCCAGGGAAAACACAACCGAATGAAATTACATAATACTCCCAAAACTGTAATTACGTGAGTAGGTACTTAGACCACCAGCCTGTTTGTGTTGGCAAAGAGGGCCTTGGGATCCCTAAACGGTCATGCACATCATCCTTGGCATAATGAGCAATAACCACTTTTTCACCCATAGACCAAGGTGGAACTGAGTGAGCCAAACCTCTCCCTGTAAACCAAACACCTGTGCCTGGTGGATAATCCAACTCGGCTTCCAGATCATCCAAGCGAAGTTTTGCGTCATGACCCTGCCCAAGGCTAAGTAGATGATCATAAAAGGAAATTGCACCACCGCCATCACAATGGCATGGGGTTACTCGGTTAACAATAATGTCCATCCCTCCATATATGGTTGGCCAAGAGGGTAATGGGTTCTGTAAGTGGCGTATCAACTGTTGAGTAGCGGCCACATTTGCAGTCCACATCTCTGGATGTATGACCAGAAGGATTGCATCCAGGAGGCACTCTAATGGCTCTATTGCCTGAAGCCAATTCTTGATGGTGTCTGATTTGAGATTGGGGGTCAGATATATTGCATCAATCAGACGCTGATGTGATTTTAAGCTATAATCTCACGAGGAAGTATAGGTGCAATTACCTTATGCCCAGGGATCAGCCTACCCACAGATATTCCAAGTCGACCGGCACCAAAAGTGGACTCCAAACTATCGGAAATGAATCCCTTCGCACGCCAAGAGTCAGGGTGCTGTAGAGAATCTTGCAGGATTCCCTTCAAGCTGGTGATGGTTTGGTTGAACTGCTTCTGAGCCAGACTTAATATAACCAGAATCTTATTGGTCTCACTGGGAAAATACACACCACTTGGTAAGGGAGTAGTAGGCCAGGGAGGTACCAAACTAAGATTTTACCATGCATGTCGACAATAGTGGCAGGGTTTGAGAAGGAGCCCAAGCGGTTCTTGACAAAGAATTTATCTGACACTCGCTTCTTCTCTGATTCAGCAAACCTGTCGTAATCCCATTTGACCGAAACTAGCCACCACAATTTAGTCGCTATTAATGGCATAGATTTTGACTGAGATCACCCACCGGGGTTAAGGAAGGCGCTGACAATGATGGCGGCGCACCGTTGGACCTCAATATCCGTCAAACTAGTTGGTCCCTTTGCCTCGGCTCTGACCATTTCATCCAATTTGGTGGTCAGCGCTCGCACGAGGCCTCTAGCTCTTAATCTTAAAATAACAAGGATGATGTAAGCAATCACACGACTGAACCAAAAATTTTACCTAGGCTTTTGAAGTCCTTCATTGGTGAATTGTCCCCCCCGGAGAGTAGGACTCTTTACCACATCGTCCATAACCTTACGGACATGTTTTTGTAGAAGAGAACTCATATCAGTTACCTCTTGGGAATGATCTTCCTCTGCCATGGTGTTTGAGCGGATCAGTGAAGGTTGCCAAGGTGAAAGGTCAGGGATGCTTTCTCACGCATGAATGATGATGACACTTCGGCAAGGATCTTATTGGCCAAACAAGCCAAGCGAATTACCTGAGCCGGGTGCTGCCAATATTGTCACAACATGAGTATGCGACGGTCCCAATGCGACTCATCACCACCCAGCACTGCATGCCAATATTGACACAACATGAGTATGCAATGGTCTCAATGCAAGATCTTAGCAAGTCCATCACCACTCCATGTCGCCCACCCAAAGCAGCACACATATGATAAGATTGTGGGCATAGTCACGTGATCTCTAAACAGCGCCGCAGTGGTCACATGCTCCATATACAGGGTATGTCACGTATGGTAATTTACAGAGCAACTATCCTATTGAAGGCAATACAAAAATGAAATAAAATGGTTGTAGCCAGAATATCAAGGGGGGGCCCTCCCCTTGATACCCTGGCGCCAGGTTCGAAAGTACATGTCCAAGAGCCAACAATACAAACTACGATTACTTGTAAAAGGTCAACTTTTTTGGGAAAAGCTGCAAATTGAAGTTAATTACGGTCTGAACAACAAAGGAACACGTAACTCATGACAAAGCCCACTTCAAGAAAACCTTCTAGCTCAAATTAGCTATAGTTAGAATTAAAAAGGAGTTCATACTTTGTGAGGTGGCGGATCAATGCAATTGAAACAGAACAGACACTAAGGAACAACTGTCGGTAAGAATATAGACGGGTTTGCTGTGGATGAAACACCTACATTGCGGAATGTCCATTCAGTGCACAAAATCTCCCACATCAAGGCGCACACCAAGCGCGAGAGGGGTGCAAGCGCACCCACACATCGCACGATCTCCACATCTCCACCAATTCCAGGAGGGAAGCACGGGAGGGGTGCAAGCACACCCACACACCGTACAAACCCCGCGTCCCCCGAACCGATGAGAAGAAGGCACGAGAGGGGTGCAAGCGCACCCACACACCGCGCAATCTTCAAGTTTCCGTCAATTCCAAAAAGAGGGGAAGCACGAGAGGGGTGCAAGCACACCCACACACCGTGCAAACCCCGCGTCACCCGAACCGATGAGAAGAAGGCACGAGAGGGGCGCAAGCGCACCCACACACCGCGCGATCTTCAAGTTTCCGTCAATTCCAAAAAGAGGGGAAGCACGAGAGGGGTGCAAGCACACCCACACACCGTGCAAACCCCGCGTCCCCCGAACCGATGAGAAGAAGGCACGAGAGGGGTGCAAACGCACCCACACATCGCGCAATCCTCAAGTCCCCTGGAACCCACAAGCAGAAAGCACGAGAGGGATGCAAGCGCACCCACACACCGTACAAACTGAAAGGTAACTAGAAGAACGCTTATCAGCCGCAATGTCGGGGCGGATTGCTCACCAGGATCTCCAGTGGCCTCGCGGCGAATCCAGGCGATCATTACTAACTGTGGTCAGTACTGAGAAATAAAATCAACCTAAAAGGACTTGTTAGTGAGAGAAACGGGTGTCGAATGCTCACCAGGCTTGTTCGAGATACTTTTTCATTATGCAAGCTGCAGTCCTGCATAGTGAAAAAGTCTCTTGAACGGGAACGGAAACCTGAGGGGCGAAAGTGAGTGCGTAACAGGGTGTCCGTGATGGAAGAGATGTAGAAGGTAAAAGAGATAGCGTGACGTGTTCACTTGGGTTAAAATCAACGAACTTATGTTTATACGTATTTGCATTCACACGTGATCAGTCTGGCGTGACGCGAGTCAATGGACTTATGTTTATACATATTTGCATTGGCACGTGATCAACCTGGCGTGACGCGAGGCAGAAGTTTTCCCGCATCGTGGTCCCAGCTCTGCGTGCCCCGTTCTCATTCGTGCCACCAGCATCCAGCGGTGCCCCCCCTTTTTTTTTCTCCTTCGTTCCCTCTTTATTTCACTATGCGTACGAAACAGACCGCCAAGAAGTCAACCGGGGGTACTGCGAAACGCAAACAGATCCTGCCACCTGGAGAGGCAGCGGACGCTGCTCGGAAGCGCACCCGCACTGAAGACTCGGTGCCACCGTTGGCACAACACATCCGCACCGAGGATTCAAACGTAAGTTCTCTTTAAATATTACATTTCGTGACTCAAAATTTCTAACCGAACCTTAGTTGTGCGTGCGCACTGAAGACTCCGTGCCACCAGCCGCACAACAGCGTACCCAAACCGAAAGCAAGAATTCAAACGTAAGTTCAGAATAAATATTTTGTTAATAAACTTTCTAACTTCACTCTAGTTGTGCGTGCTTTGTCAAGACGGCGGCGTGCTATACGACTGCGATTCCTGTTCTCGCGCGATATGTGACGTGTGCATCGAAGTGCCCCGCGAGCATCGCGAGGACGTTCTGGCCGCTGACGTGCAATTCACCTGCGTGCCTTGCCACTTCAAAATCGAGCAGGAAACCAACACTGCCGTTCCATATTTTGTAAGTGCGTCCTCCCTCATCACGCTTGTGTAGCTGATTAGACTTTTCTGTCAGGGTTTTACCCGCGGTGGCCAGCCCGTGCTACCGTCGTTTCTTAAGGTCAAGGGGCGATTCGAGCTTGGGACGGTTGCCCAAGTGCTTTCGCCCTCCGTTCTACTCCTCGATTTCTATCTAGCGAACATCAAGACCAAGGCGCACCTCGCTATGATCCACGCCTCCCTCCTCGACTTCATCCCCCCCGGTCGACTTCGCACAGTCTCAGTACCTTTCGACCTTGAGACGGATGAAGCAGTCGCGGGGTGGCCCACGGTAGCAGCTCGTTACCTCAACACGTTCTCGGGGACATACGACCACGTCGTGGTCCTCCTCACCAACCACACGGATCGCGATACCGGCGACATGTTTCTTGGGTGTGAGGAAGAGGGTAAGGGTCATTCGGCCGCCGTCGACCAGGTAAGTTTCTATTCTACAGCTGGAAATCTTTCTGATTGCCATAGTTTCTCGAAGTTTTGTGGGAGCCATTCGAGCCGTTGTTGGATGGCGCTGTCGTGTACTTCGCGTCGTGCGGGTCGTTGGTCAACAAGCCCGATACTTTTACTAAATTGAAGGCATGTGTACAACGGTGCGTCGAAGCTGGCCGGGTCATGAAGCGTACTGAAATTTGTGTAGTTTCAAATTCAAGCACGCGCTCGCTTTTGATGCGCCACGATTACAAACGACTTCCGTCGCCGAGTTACTGGCACGTCTCACGAAGCGAATCACCGTTCACGCCGTCGAATTCACCAAGGTCCTTGAGGACATCCTGCCCGACATGTCCGAACTCGGTCGCCATTCCTCCATCATTCATTTTGTCGACGGTAAGGTCGTACGCTACACATGGGCTCACAAAATTGTCCAGCCCTGGGGTAAACCCATTTCAATGCAGTGTCGCCAGTGCGGGGTCCTTCAGGAGTGGTTGCCGGCGTGTCTGGAGGGCGACTACGTATACGAGTGCAAGAACAAGCGGTGTGGATACGAGGGGGAGGACAGGGTTATTGAGCGATACTCGTTCATAGTGGAACGCCCCCGTGATTGTCAGGTGCTATATAGCAAGCGGCAATCTCCCACAGCCTGGCTTAAGTTTGTGTTGTAGTACCGTGTTTTGTGCCGATCATCCATTTTATTCCCATTCTCATTGTGTAGCTAGCGAAGTGTACTGCATGTGATTGAACTTCAACAAATGTTGATTCTATTACATCAGAGGGTCAAATGATCACATGATCGCACATCCAGTACAGCGAATCAACGATCACATGATCGCATATCCAGTACAGCGAATCAGCGATCACATGATCGCACATCCGGTACAACGAATCTGCATGCTGGTTTCTCACGCTTTTTTCCCCTCACTCGACCAAGTTTTGGTCATCATGTCAGACTGGTCAGTACTTTTTGATTCGATTCTCTTCAAATACGTCCAGGAATATGCTAGGGCTCGTGGGAATGCCGCTTCTCGTGCGCGGATTTTAAAAGATTGCAGGGATGAGATCGTTGGCTCACCCTTGCGTGAAGATGCGGCAGCGGAGCTTCCCCGTGGCCTTCGCTCGGTAAGTAAATTGCCCTTGCAGAGTAACCGCTGAAACACTGCCACACTTACGTCTTGTAGGCCATTCGAACGTTGTTTTTGCCCTACTTGGACGACGACGACCAGAAGGAAGAAGAGGCTGTCATCAGAGCCTCTGCCTCTGGGGAGCGGTCAACCTACGAGGACCGTGAGTCTGCTGCAAGGCCGTCAGACGCCGGGGACTACTGGATCGAGTGGAACCCATTCCGTGCGGCCCAACGACTATTTGCGAACGAAGTGGCCGAGGTCGACGGCGATTCTCGGGACAAGACGAACAAGAAGACGTTGGGGACCCGCACGGTCGCGGTGCGCCAATGGTTCAACGATCTCCCAAAGAGCAAGCTTCAGGAGGCGGAAATGGCGGCAGTGAAGTGGAACAAGCTAGGTTGTCCCGACAAGGAGAAGCGAAATGTGTGAGTTTTTGGTTCTTGAGGTCTCAATGATCGTGTACTGATTCTCTATGTTTCACCTTAGCTATCGTAAGAAACATCTCAAGAATCGGACCACTGAGTTCATTGAGGCGATCCGACGGACTATGGGAGTCCATTCAGTCGTGTTATTGACATACGAACTGAACGATGAGGAGAAGACTGCAATGTAAGTCTTCGGCATTGATTTGTTTGCATTTTCCACTCATTCATTTAATCTAGCATCGAAACAGATCCCCCAACTGGACGCGACAAGCACTTCACCATCTCATCCAATGATTGCAAGGGTTGGGCGAAGCAGGGTGCTGACCTTTTGCGTGATTACCTCCATGGTGAAGGTGAGGATTTCTCTCATTACCAAATAAACCTGACAATATCTTCCTCTGCCACAGATGAAGAAGAACCTTCCGGCGAGGAGGTACTAACCGAGGAGGAAGAAAGTGCTGAGGTCACTGTAGATGCTGCAGGGAATCCGAGGCTTCCCAAAGTCCACATTACGGATCTGAAGGCACGCCAAGATCTCTGCCGAGATGTGTTCACAAAAGCATACAGTAAGTACGTGTATTTGATTCCATTGTAGTCTACTAATCAGAACTAGTAAAAATCACGAAGCGAGACAAGGTGCATGCTCCATGGCTGGAGCTGACCAGGCCTGATAATCAGTATCTCCACCCCGACTCCGTCCCCAAAGGATTCAACATATCGGACCCATCCAAGTTGACAAAGCAAGTGATCAATGAGTTGTGGGCTCACTGGCGGGCACGCGAGCAGAAGAAGCTGCCGATCGTCGAGTTTGTCAAAGCTCGGCCGAAGGACGTGGATAGTTTGCGGGTTGGTTTCTCGGAAAAGGTGCCGCGTGCTGGAAAGAGGAAGGCATACACCGAGGTGGACGACGATTCTGACAATGAAGTGGTGCTGGCTGCAGGCAAAGGTAAGGTTTGGGCTCACGACAGACGGTATGGATAACGATCTGAACTCATTTGCAGGCAAAGGTAAGGCCCAGGATGACAAGGGTGAAGGAACATCCACATCCCTTCCGAAGCCACCTTCCAAGCGACCTCGCCTATCAGGACAGCCAGACGTCCCTGAAGAAGGGAGTCCAGCGGCCAATGAAAGTGACAGGCCCAAGTTCCTGTCTAGCCTCTCCCAAGACTCGTCGTACAAGGCACTGGTCGATGCGTTGATGGGCCTTCCAGTTTTTGTATGTTTTTTTTATTGGTTAGCATATGGCTGCTGACTGGACATGTAAGGCATTATCTCGCCCCTCTTCCTCTGCCCCCCCAACCTCGAAGGGAAATTTGCCGGTCTGGGCATCTTGGCGTTGGGGCAGAAAATATCTTCCCAGTGAAATCCATGCAGAGCAGGGTGAGTTCCGTACTGCACTATCTGCTTTGCGGAGATACCTGTTCGTCGATCGCAACAAAGGTACACAAGTCGTTCTGGGACTTGGTTTGCTGCTGCGAGAATGTTGGATGGCAGTAGAGGTTGAGATGGATGATGACAACATCCCGGCCTTTCTTCGGGCATCAGTCCTTGGTGTGAAGAGCGCGGAGGAAGTGGTTGCGACCATGAAGGAGGTGGCCGCCAATTTGGCCCTCGAGGCAGCCGAGAGGGACGTGGGAGTTCGGGGGGAGAGCGTGAAGGGCGGAAATGAAATTTTGAGAAAGAGGGGGGAGGAGAATGAGAAGCCTAAGGATGCAAGGAGGCAGGAGCAGGAGAGGATTAAGGCAGAGGAAGCAAGGAGGAGGGAGGAGGAGGAGAGGACGAGGGACAGGGAGGCAAGAAAGAGGGAAGAGCAGGAGCGGGAGGAGAGGACAAAAGCAGATGCAGGTGTGGGAGAGAACTCGAAGGGGAGACAAAGGAAAAAACATGATCACTCACCCTCCCCTCGTCCGTCAGCTAGCACTCGGTCTCAGACGCTCAACCAAAACGACAGCTCCACCAAAAATACCCGACGAACATCGGAGCGCACTCGTAAGCCAAGCAAGAAGCGTCGAGGTTCTGACTATGCGTAATATATGTTGCAGTTTGTGATTGTGTGCTATTCGTAAACAATATAGCTTGGTACCATCTGCATAGAGTGCAATTGATTGAAAATAATCCAGAATGCACATAACTCCCAGTGTGTCTGTATCTCACCAACAAGGCAGCTGATCATCCAAGAGATCAGCAGACCGGCCGGTACCACTTCCAGGTGTCAATTGGTCATCCACAAGGTCGTACCGGCCGGTCATCCAAGAGATCAGCCAGCCGGCCGGTACCATATACACGTATCAATATATTAACAACAAGGGCATACCAGCCAATCGTCCAGGAGAGCAGCCAGCCGGCCGGTACCACATACACGTGCCTATATGTCATCCCACAGGGCAGTACCGGCCAATCATCCAAGAGATCAGCAGGCCGGCCGGTACCACATACACGTATCAATATATTCACAACAAGGGAGTACCGGCCGATCGTCCAGGAGATCAGCCAACCGGCCGGTACTACATACACGTGTCTATATGTCATCCCACAGGGCAGTACCGGCCGATGGTTGAAGAGTTCATCCAGCCGGCCGGTACCACATACACGTATCAATATATTAATCACAAGGGCATACCGGCCGAT
>JBBPMW010000936.1:0-12931 GCA_038090535.1 Tylopilus alboater | reverse complement strand
GTCAGGATCTGAAGAGAGCAACCCGAGCGCTTCTGACGAGGGCGAAGAAGACAATATGCCCGATGTAGGCTGGGCTGCCACTGGGCAAGCAAGAGTTTCTCATCCTGGTGAGTACTTGTCGACACTCGACGACCTGCTAATCCCTTTACAGGCTTTCCCCCGGAGACAGGTCCGGTTGCTCCCGTTCGTCACCATTCGCTTCCCCCCGATCACGACTTCCAATACTCGCGTGATGAGGACGAGGAAGCAGCTCAGGACAATTTGAGGGGCCGAGAGTCAACTGCACCAGTCGGGGTATGTATGTATATATTATGATGAACGTGCTAATCCATCATCTAGGTCGCAATTCATGGTACACCTGAAGATGTCTTAGAACGCCACCACCAGAACAACGGACGCCCTTCCGTTCCAGCTCCCGCACGGTTGGCTGCACTGGCACAGCATTCGCAGACCAGCATGCCTCACAAGTCCCGGGCGCCACGCAACTCGAAAAAAGCGAAGGACGCCACCCCATCTCCCGACAATCTCTCGTTCTATCACCCCACGTGGAAAGATTGTCTCGAAGACGCCAAGAGAGAGTGCCGTGCGGCTCATGCACTGACCAATCCATTCCCCTCGAAGGCTCGTGACTTGGACATGTCAATCACGGAGTCTCTTGCAACGGTCATGGTCGAATGGACTAATCGAGGCACGGCCTTTCAACCCGGTATGCATAGCGTTTGATCACCCAGTTCGAGAATAGACTTTATTTGAACTTAGGTTACTGGCCAGAACACAAGAAGGATATGGCAGCCCTGGTAAGCTTCAGTCGCGGTATATTGCACTAACTGATTTCTGTTTCAGCTCCTTGGTGATATGTCGACGTGGCGTTCGGAGGTCAAGAAGGTCGCCATCGCCCATGCCACAATCGCGTTCAACCTGACTCCGCCCGATGGAACTGCGCTTCAATTACGTGCCGCGTGGGTCGAGAACGCCGCGTCGAAGCTGCTGGAGCAGTCTGTGTTTCTGCGAAACGGCGTTGACCGTAATGTGAGTGCAATTTTACAGTTCTACGGATACCAACCACACAACACAGGGGAGAACCAACAACTTTGCTCATCCCTCGCTCAAACATGCGGCCATCGAATTCTTTTATACCGGCAGTTATCATATCGCCGACAAGCGCCCCAACCTTTTTCGAGTCTCTCTCCCGTTACCGTGCCTTGCGCTTGTTGGCGCAGCGGTAAAATTTCTTGCTTCGTCCCATTCCCGTTACTTACATTCACACAGTATAATTGCGTGCTCGATGGGCTTGCCAAGAACGGCAGTGGAAAATCATTCCCGAACTTCTCTGGGAAAGCATACAGCTCTGTTTTTCGCGCCATGCTTGGGATGCTACACGACATTCAGAAGGACTCGTATCACGGCCCAAAGCTGCAGACCCAATTGGCGGAGTGGGCAAAAGAAGGATGGTAAGTTTGTGTGATCATCTTTCCTATCGTTTTGATTGGCATGGTCTCACGTTGTGATACAGGAATGCATTACAGTGTATCGATTCCACCGTTGGAAGGCACGACCACCTGCAGATTGCCCTGGACTGATTTGCGCACCGCTGGCACGGTAGATTTTTGCACCGCAGGCACGGTAGATAGTGTGACGTAATTGTTTTCGGTTCAATGATAACCGTTCGTTTCCGTTATTAGAATTTGCTGCGCTCTCGGCTGAATAATGTGCCTGATTTTCGGAGTGAGCCTAACAAAAGCAGAAAGACTGGTAGCCAGGACATATGAGATTGGCAAGTGCTGGGCAACTGCTGATAGAACTTCATAGTATGCTTTGGATCTCTTGCAGTAGTCATTTCATAGTACTGCATAGCATCACACAGCTCAGCATAGCTAAATGGATACTGGAAGGGATTGCCCAGCCCAGACCTAGCTGGCTAACTATAGCTACTCTACAACACTTGACAGCTCTGTCCAGCAGGAAGTGGTTTGCTGATGATGGCTGGGCTACTGGTTGGGACATAGCTGAGCTATGGTGCGTGATTTCGTGGTTGATAGTGCTAGCGTCGGTAGTAGGCCCTAGCGTGGGTGAATTTGTGACAGAGGTCACTCAGCCATGCAATGCGTGACTGTCAATCACCACGACTTTGCAATTATTTGCGACTAGCCCAAATTGTAGTAAACACGAGACTAAACTTGAACCACTGGCAGCCTGAGGTTCCCATTTCGTACCGCATTTAAGTTGATCTAAAATGTTGATCGATGCGTGGTGCATATGTAAAACGAACTAAGATCTGGCGACCCTGGATGCTGTGTACCAAGCATGACTAAAGAACGGCAAGTGGCAAATCGGGTGGGGATGGAAGTAGGAGATGGGGGGCAGGAACGGGTGCAAGAATGGGGAGTGCTTGGGTTGTACGAGGACACAGCGGCAAAAAGTCGAACGACGATTGGCGCCGTTCGCGCAAAGGACGAGGCTAGACTTCAGGCGACTTGAGCATGTGGGACGGGGTGTAGGAATAAGCTCCAATCGGCGGGTTGGACACATGCGGGCGTTGCTGCTACCGAGTTTGGAGGCATCAGGACCGATGTTGCGGATGTCGGTGTCGGTGTCGGGTAGCCAAATGTTGAGATGAATGTAGCGTTGGTGGCCAGGCACCGCTGCAGGATGAGAGGAGTCGTTCACGTCCTGGCTGACGTCAAAGGCGGTATAGGACGGCTAGTCGGGTGCGGGAGGCGCGTTGTGCTGCTGGAGGGATGCGGCTTCACTCCCCTGGATACAGCGAAACCTAATCGCCTTCTTCCGAGTTCCCATCACCCCAGTCAGAACCGTACATCTCATACATATCGGAGACGTCTGTATCGTCGCTTGATCCATCCGAGTCATCCTTCTCATCTTCTTCATCCCCAGACATCTCCCATGCAAGGGCGTCAAGGTCCTCGAGCGAGAGACTTGGATCTAGGTCACTGAGTCCGTCGGGAGGAGCAAGAAAAGCATGGGCACCCGGAATGCAAGTGCCCTCCATATCATCCAGCTTGCTCTGTACCACTTCGCAGGGGTACTCATCCTCTGAGAACTCCCAGTCTAGATCAGAGAGGGATAAATCATTATCGAGGTCATTAAATCCACCGAGTGGAGCACGTGAGGCTCTAGAGATGGTAGGCATGTGAGTAGCAAGGGAAGTGTCGGTATCGACAGGCGAATGGCCCCGGGTTAACTCCACATGGCCCGCCCCGGTGTCCCGAGAATGAGAGTAGGTGTGGCCGACGCCAAGGCCCCAATGAAATCGCATCAACATATCACGATCCACAAACCTTGTACTGTAGTCAGTAAAAATGGATGTGGCAATGAAGTACGGAACGCAGCATACCTGTTAACGTAGTAGCACATCCAGTCATCAGCATCTTTTGCCAAGCAGGATGATGCGGTGGCATCCGGATGCAACCGCCATTTTGCATAGGCGGGTATAAGATGACATCCTCTCAATACATAGGCGGGATCAACAAAGTCGAATGCGCCATTGGTGTTCATGGGAACGAACCGCAATATATCCAATGTGGCCCCGTCGTGTTGAGGATTGGGTGGGATCAACTCGAACCATCGTACATGCAAGAAGTCCATTCGGCGAGAGTTGTAGTCCTTGAGTCCCGGACCAATGTACTGGACATTCGCGTGATAGATGCCCAGGATACAGGCGTAACAGAAACGATGTGGTGGCACTTCCGAATCCTCTGCGGATCCTTCAGCCAGCATCATTATATCGCGGTGGTTTGTGTTCGGATTACAAGTATCCTGGTCGCGACGAACATCGTATGTGGTGTAGTTTATGCGAAGGATGTTGTGTTGGTAGATTCGACCGCCTTTGAACAGTACCTGGTTGAGGGAGGCCTCTGATATATCGTAGTTGTTATCTAGGCCTGGTAGCACCTGACCATCAGTCGGTTCGGAAGTGTCCATGTGGATTAACCTGATGCGAGGAAGGAGATGGCGCTTCAATTTTGGGATGAAGTCCTATGGCTTCATTCAATTACGACCAACAAGACACCAAATCTTTCCGTACCGACATCGCTGGATCATCTATGTTTTGACGAAGGAAGCGACTGAGATCAATTGGTTTGTGCTGTGATCTTCCAACGTTGTAGCGTTCGTCGGGAACATTCAGCACAGGTTCTGAGGGACCGCGACTAGTTTTGGACTCGCGAACACAGCGTATTCTTGCCTGTCGTCGCTCGATCCGAGTCAATTGACGGACGAAGTTCTTTTTGCTCGTGCGTGCGTATCTCCCCTTTCCAACTCTGTGCTCCCGTTCGCCCTGAGGCAAAAAGTCAAAACGCAACCATCGGACGCGATGGACGAGACTCACTATCTGTGTCGAGTAGGAGTCTGTTGTTCCATACATCTTAATGCAAGCCGTGTAGTCACCAAGTGCATGGAGTTTGTAAGTACAGAGGTTAAGGGTTTTTTGTCTACGGGTTGATACCGTAGCGGTGGAACCACTACCCTGGCGCCGGGAGCGAGCGCGAGCCTCGCGACGCTGGCGCCCCTGAGCCTCACGTTTGAGCTCTTTGGTGTCGAATGCAGGGCACGTGTCGGTCACAAAAGCACGTATGGCATCTCCGAGAGACTGGGTGACGCTATCCATGACACGAAGGGTTTCATCAGTATGCATCCGTAGTTTTGCAAGTCCGTGCCAATGGCAAAGAAGGTAAAGAAGCTTCATGACAGCCGTATTGTGTGGTTCTGGCAGCAAGCCTTCGAACACTGGTAGGGTGCACTGCGGAACTTGATTCAGTCGAGGTCTTATATACCCACTGAACTGTCTTGCACCTGGAGGATATCCTCAAAATCGCGGGCTGCGATTCTTTTTAGCTCCGACACATTCTTTGAAAAGCGTCAAATCGTATCTCTTCCGAATGTAGGAACCCGGCGATACCTATATATAATGAGTATATTAGTTAATAAGCAGGAAACAGTGTCAGGGTTACGACGACTTTCCTTCGATCGAGTTCGGATAACTTGTTACCTTTTAAACTGTCGAGCATACGTAGGAGATGCGTTAAGATAGCTTTCCAGACTCCAAGCTCGAATTCATGCAGTAGATCAACTACAAGCATGGCAAAGACATTAAAGCCGCAAGCACGGAGTCTTTCTGAAAAGGCATTCTACGCTGGTCAGTATGAATATAATTAATTCCAATTGATCCATACGTACCACAGTAGGAATAAGAGACTCGTCTTTGAGAAGCGATTGGACACGCTGAGAGGTTACGGCGTAGTTTTTTTCATAGATCAGACTTCGTGCTTCCAGGATTTTGACTCGTCGGTCGTCATCGTCAACCCGCACCAATATCTGTCGCTGAGACATATCCTGTTGACTACCGATATCAGGGACGCTATCCATGGGAAGTGTGCACCGTGGACATGGGCATGCTCCAAGGTTTCGTATAGATGCCATCAAGACCCTTTTCAAAACAAACATAGTATTAATAGATAATTCAGGCGGATATGAACAGAACACCCACTTTTCAGGGTAATCAGCAGAATGTGTAAATATCCGTGGATAAAAGCGTCGCTTGACGCCATCACAACACGATATGACGATCCCGTGGTGATATGCCCTCACGAAGTCGTCGTCAAGGAGTATCTTCCACTGCTCGTGGAATAGCTCTCGCTGACAGTGGGAACAAAGGGCCTCGCTCGCAGCTTTATCGCCTAGATGTTCCACCAGGAACTCCTTGAATTCATCCGGTAGCTAGATAAGGAATGAGATCACATCTCGGGGGAGAACTATGCCTTACCACTTGGAAATATGCGGCATGGGAACAGAGATCGTTGGCTGGCTGGCACCTGCGGTACTTTGATTCATTACCGAAAAATATGTAGAGCGGCCATAACTTGACATCGCCAAACGCAGTCAGCTGGGTCGAGTCGGACCAGAACATAAGTGCCACGATGGTGCGAGGTAAGTCGCAGCCGGGTTCTGGGAGGGAGTCTTGAAGTGCTTGATGCGCCTCAAGGAATGCGGTAGACGTGAATAGTTCACCATGAACCCTGAGGGCATGGTCCCGGTGAGGTGGGTGCCACCACAGTTCATACGGTTCTAAGTGGAAGGCTGGGGCGACCGGATTCGTAATCTTCTCCTTGATGATGGAGACGAGGGATCGGTGATAAAAGCCATCAACTGTGTAGTCCTTTGGGCCAGGGTTCCTCGACCGACTGTGAAACGGTACCGAGATCGTGACGGAGGAGCATTTCCAACCATCCTCGTCGTGCAACCACTCCGGAGCATCGCCATCGAACTGATTGTGCCCGAGCTGTGAGTCGATGGTACTCCATGCAGTCCGCGACACGGCAGAAGGTTCGAAAGTAGGATCCCCAACGATGTCAAGTAATTGCCTGAAGCTATCTTTGGATTTTTGGGCTCCTTGGTTCCAATACCAATCTCCAAGGAGCATCGAACTCTCGTTGGGGTAAGGTTGATATGGGTTCTCGGAAGGTTCATTCGAGCGTTCCGTACTAGAGGGTCCGGAGCCTATGCATGGTGACCGCATGTTCTCGATTGAGTATGGGTCCTCTGGGTCGTGGCGAGGAGGGAAATCAGTGCTGTATACGCGGAACAGCCCAAACTTATTCATCTGTGTCCTAAATAGCTTGCATACTGAAGCGTAGAGGGATCGAGTGCTATAAGTGGACTGTTCAATGGGGGCAGGCGGAGAGGTTTGGGACGACGATGATGACGGGTTATCTCTATCTTGTTCTTCTTCCGAAGCCACCTGCGAATTAGAGAATACCTCAGGAGGAGGAAACGGTAATAGGCGTTCTGGAAGCATATCTCGGAATCGCAATGGTAGTCTGCGATTAGGACGTCGCGACCTGGGCTGAGCTAAGAGTAACTGGTCATCTACTTGTCGCTGCTGTGGTAAGGCCGTCTAGAGGCGGATAATTCAGACCGAACGACAGCGGAAATTTTTACATCTTTTATTCACCTGATGTAAATTGGACGAAGGCGAGTCTTGCAAGGTTTCTGAGGAACCGAACGTAGTGGAGGAGGCAGTTGCGAGTTCGTCATCGACGAAAGGCTGCAAACTCTGGCTTGGGCTGGCCGCTTTATGCCGGGCTCTTTTGGCATGATAAACTTCTTTTGCCCTGGCGAGGGCACCAGAGAGTCGCTTCTTGCCTCTGCGACATCCCTTCTCGTGACGAGTGAAAGAGCCTATATCGCTGTAAGTTCGGCCACACACACATGTTTGTGTGAAAGCCCTGCCATCGCCATCAGCCATTTTCGGCAGTGATACTACGAGGGCACTGGCCGGGGAACGTTCTCTAGAAGGTAAGGTTGCACACACAGCGTGACACCCCAACTACATCCTGTGTCACAGATGAGTGATGGCTGCATCAGAAAAAAATGGAAACCTATCGTGCTATTTCGTCTAGGCGTGCACCCTGCTATTCCGTCTGTTGGTGTTGTCGGCGCATATAATGGTAGAGTTCTTTCCCACATGACTAGTATTTTGCCCTTAGTCTTTTACTTTGACTACGCACACGATGACTGATCTTCTCCCCGCTTTACCTACCAACAACCAGACCGCTTACTCAATGGAACGATTTCCAGCTTGAATCCCTTTTCTACCAGCTTCGCCGGTCCATTCAAGTCTGCTACAATCAGTATTCTTTCAATCCAACATAGCATCAGTTACCTGTTCACTATGGGAAGTAAATACGTTGATTATCAGCGTTTGTATCACTCAACAACGGAATTTGAGTTGCCCCACCGCTTCCGTATCTCTACCATGCCGATGCCGGCTTTGATGTTGCACAAGCCCTTGTCGTTACAGCCGTGTCTTCGCCGTTTGTCTCGGCAGGGGTGATCAGAGCAAGCAGGAGGGCCAAGTCACTTAGAGCTTTTCCGGACCCAGTGAGCGGACGAGGATTCATTCAAGCCGACTGTATTGGATAGCCACGGTCCACCAGCTTGAAAGCTTCATCCTCACGTTCCAGTTCGACCTTGTACTGGCAAAATGGATCACGGTTAGCGGTTTGCCCCAGCTTCAATTTGTCCAAGACTCACGCGTACGAACGTGGTGTTTTGGCGTGAACGTGAATCTTGGAACCTTCTGAATGTGCATCTTTGACCATGCCGGCATGGTGCGTGGTAACTTCGCGATAATTTTCTTGAGCTGACCGCCGACTATTGCCTTGGTAGGTCGCCACCCGGCGACGGAGTCTGGAGATCAGCGTCAGGATATGCTGCATAGTAGGGTCCAATTAGAACCTCGGAGATGGATTAGCCATTCATACCTTCGATTGTCGTCACCTGCGACCCAGGATTGGAGATCATGTTTCCAAACCGCGCATATCCTGGAACATGCATCAGTCAGAATAGAGCTTGGTGATCAGAGAAGTGTAGGTGCGTGGCAACTTTTGGATGTCGATGAATCCTGGATCGATGGCAGCGCCAGCGTACTTGGCTAAGTACTGAACTTTGCTGTGCACGTTGCAGAAAAACGCTGGGCCACTTACTTGAGGAACTCTACCAGACACCGTTTCGTGAAGACAATCTTGGTCCTATGCCAGTCCAACATGCCTAGCGGGGTGGTGGATACTGTGACGCCAGGGAGGTGGGCGTGGGCGTTGCAAAAACCCAGTTCTTTTCTTTGGACATGTCAATGGCCTGGGATGGGGCGAATCTACAATTCAAAGGCAATCAACGCATGCCTTGAGGTAGCTTCGCGTGAACGTACATGGACATTGAAGCAAGTGGTACAGCTTGACGACTCGAACACGCTCATTTCTCGACACTGAGTCGACAGAGTTCTACGTTCACGATGTACGTTACCGATCTTGTCTATATCATCATCCAGGTTGTGCGAGGTTTTTACTTGTGCGAGGTACGTCAGGTGAAGAATTTGGTGGTTCAAGCTGGCCCAAGGCGGGCGCCTGAGCGCAGCGACGACTCCAAGTGTGCACGTCGACAGCCGTTCTTCATTGTACTGGTAGTAGGACCTCCGTGATGGTAGTTAGCCAGACAAGCCCACATGAGAGATGCGATGGGACATACTCTTAATGTTACCAAGTGGATCAACCTACGATGAGAGCACCACAATGTCTGGTGTGCACGGGGGCCAGCAAAGACAATTTGTTAAGGTGCCGTGAGATGCTAAACGCCACAGCGATGGCAACGGTGATGAAACGAATGAGAATCCAGGATGAGATTCTCAATCTGATCTCAGAGATGGACAACGCATCGTCGACTCATCTATGAACGAAACGACGTTAGCCTGTACTACTACTGGTCATGCATAGCAATCACGTGACGATTGTCAGCCACCTACTTTAAGTAGCTGTACTGCTTATCACAAAGTGTCATTTTAATGGCCCTCCGGAGTCGTCTGGACACCCCTGGACCAGCAACCGCTTACGCCCACTGACGAGGTACATCTTTGTGAGGAAGAACAACAGGTAGTAATACATATGGTACAAAACTTTTGATGTCCGACGATCAAACCGACCATAGAAACGAAGAAATATTGTACAAAACTGATGTGCTGATGTCGCATTGGGCCTTGAGATGTTACGCCTCGTTCGGCACTTCTTGCCGCAATCTGTGTGACGATGAGTTTGTAAACGCATGGCGAGGTGTCAGTCATACTTGTGGATGAGGCGTGCGACGTGTGTGAGATGATCTTCGGTCATATCACTAACGTGGTAGTCGTGGCAGAAGATGAATACGAGATAGGGGCAGTCGTGTGTTCCATCGTTGTGTTGCTTCCGGTCATACAGGCAGAAGAACCGCCCGTCAAGCTTTTTGTGGTTAATGTTGACAGTACACGTTGCAACATTGTTCAGTTGTTGGAACAGTTCCTGCATGTTGGGGATGATGAAGTTGCCGTTTCGTGTTTGCGCGATGGTGACTGGGCGGATTCCACGTACTGCCCACTGAAAAATGGACGTCCACGAATCAAGGGATATCCACAAATATAGAAGCCACTCACGCGATCCGCTCTCGGTTCCAAATGTGCTCCAGCTGCTTCACGGCCGAGTATGCGTCAAGATGTCGATAGTGCCGAGATAATACTGTGAGCGTATCCAATGGCTGGTTCGTCTCATCAGATGCGACCTCCTTCATCTTGATAAAAGATGATCCATTGTCAGCCGCCCGTATCCTCGTCCAGCAAGTCGAACATGTCCGAGCCGAGCCGCTTGGAATTCGATTCACGCATCGCCCGCTTCATGGCGATCGCTACCGGCGACCGTGTACCTTTCTGTTGCGCGTTCTTGCGGCGGATAGCGAGCGCCGATGGCTGTCGATGACACGTTTCAAGTTGACATGGCAATGCGAATCCTGGTAAGCATGTTGTACATGAAATGTAAATCGACGTGGTCTTCTCACAAGTTTCCAACGAAGACCTGGTTCTCGTATTCCCTGCCTAGAGACCCTCTTTGCCTCGACGAGGACGTGCGGGCGAGTGCTTCTTCAGCGTCTTTCAGCCATGGCTCGCTTCCTGGAGTCCCCCGTGCAGGCGTAGAGTGTGAAGAGCCTCGTGTCTGTCGGGGAGCAACGGCGTAGATCTTGATGGTGAGTTCACAGAGAGTGTTTAGGGAAGGTAGAGGAAGGAGAGTGAGGGAGTGCTCGCGCGAGTTGACACTCGCCGGCGGGGACGCATGGAAGAGGGGGGTCACATTTGTGAGTACCGTAGGGCACGTCCGACTATCTGGTAGTTAGTCGCACAAGAAGTGGAAGAATGAACTAGACTTGCTGGCGAACCTGTGGAGCAATGACGACGGATATGGATAAATTGGCGACAACTGAGTACATACAAATCGTAGCAATTCATGAAGTAGCTCGTAATCCTACTCTAGGTTACTGGTAATAAGCGCAGTAATTGGCAGAAACCTCCGCTGCGCGGGATTTCGGGCATAGATAATTGAGATTCATCACAAAATCTGTAAATCCACGCGAATTCCTGGCCTACCTCCCGGACTCGGCGCTTGGAAAGTATGGGCTCGAAGGGGATACCGAATCCGGACATCCTTATATCCACAGCTAGCTGTGTCAATGTTCAGTAGATATAGGTAAATAGAGTTATATTCGACTCACCCAAGATAAGACGAATGCCACTTTCTCGCAATTGTGGGAGATCATTGGATTGAGGAGCACCTGGGAGGAGCTGAATACATGTCGTTCCATGATTCCGATACAATGTGGATTTCGAAAATTGGAAAGGGAATGGAACAGAATATCTCGGACCGGGACGCTCGCGAACCAGGTGAGGTTTCCCGATCTGTCCCAGACATGCCAGTACGGGTAACCGATTTCGTCATCCCACTTGGTAATCTTCTTGAACTCATCGCAAGCCTCACGCGTGGGCGGAGTTTGATTGTACATATGGCTTAAAAACGAAAACTCACAACCCGGAGCGGGGTTGATGAGAAGTGCGTGGACAGAATGATACACCTGAAATATGTAGGAACGGTATGTTCCTTCGAGCTGGAGTGACATCAAGTTAATAGCAAGCAAGGAGTAAGTTAGAAAGACTTACGGCGGCGATGATCATATCCCGAAATGCTTTACTGGAATGCTGCGCGATTCTATCGTAGACACGGTGCCTGGTGGGAGGACCGATCGATACTGTGATGCTTGTTAGAACAGAATACAATCCAACGACTAACATACCTGACGTTCGACCTGGCAGCCGACCAGGCTGTTGGATGACCTCATCGATGCATTGATCGATCTCGGCCACGGGGACGACAGAGCCTGTCTCGAGCATTGTCCAAGGGACGTCGTTAATCAAAACCTTTCTTGTCAACATCGCGCCGATATCGCATGCAATGTCCGTCCAGTAATTTGCTAGAGCATGGAGGTTCCCAGATAAGTGGTCTAAATGAAATTATTATGGTGAATAGTGACAGTGGTCGCGAATATTTGCTCACCTCTGAGACCGACGGTGGTGACTCGGAGCGATGGTTGCACCGTGGAGTTCTCGTCGGGATCGACAAGCGTGTCAGCGTCAGAACCTGTTGATTGCCCGATTGGGATTCGACTACATGGAATAAGGATCGCACTCACTAAAGCTATTGGCAAGATCAGAGGGATGGCCAGGGAATCCTAAGATCACTTGTAAAAGCTGGTCGTGTAGGTCGTTGTCCATGTAGAAAACGAGGGAGATAGTGAACGAGAACGATTACCTAGTATCGTACAGTTGAGTGTTACTGTCACACACCTCATGGCGTCACAAACTCTATATCCGCCGGCATGACAGACTTCCCTTCCCACTTCGTGTTGCGGACTCCTAACTAGTTCTACGATTCGACCATCGCACGCTGGTGAGCAAGTAGAACTCTGGAAAGCACACTGAAAAAGCAACATCCAGCAGCGAACCACAGCTTGATGTACTGGCCGGACATGGTGAGTGACATGTCGTGGTCGTGTATCGTCCGCGCTGAAAACTGTACCCTAATCCGTACTACCACAGCCAACGGGCTTAGAAGCCACTCAAACACAAATTCAGAGGTGAACATGAACACGTATCCGTGCTCGCATCCGCGTCCATGTTTGAACACGTCCTGCTCGCCCCCTGGCCTCCTGCATCAGCAAAATACGATGTAGTTGTCCAGTACTGTCCAGTACTTGACAGTGATCACAGCACCCATAGCGAGGGTCCACTCATACAGCACTATGACAGCACTTTCATAGTATTCTCCCAGTGTTTTTCCAGTGTTTTTCCAGTGTCTCCCCAGTGTCTCCCCAGTGTTTTCCCAGTGTTTTCCTAGTGTTTGACAGCACTGTCCAGTGTATGGCTACATTAGCAAAAGTGTATTAGAAAATGTAAAATGAATATTAACCATTTCATTATTACACTACTAATCCTACACTTTTAGTACACTCCTAATGCTAATCTTAATCCTACATTTTTAGTACACTCCTAATCCTAGTCTTAATTCCGACA
>JBBPMW010000935.1:0-12942 GCA_038090535.1 Tylopilus alboater | reverse complement strand
GGTTGGAGAAGATTTGCCCGACATCCTGGATACGCCCGAGGGTCGACGCGGTGAGGGCATCGGATTCGCGGACAGCCAGATGGATTGCGACAAGTGCCTACTGTCGACATGTGTGTGCCCCTCACCATTGGACGGTGTCGAGGGGAACATGGATGTGGGCTGTGGTCAGTTGGTTGCATTTTTGTTTGGTTTTTGTGGGTTGTCGTCATTTTGGTGGGCTTTTGGGACGTTTGTCAGTTCAACGTTGTGCCGTGGCTGAAAGTCTGTCGAGCGTAACATGAAACAATGGATCAAGGCAATTACCCTCTCCTTGCCTCTTATGATATCGCTAGGCGTTTCATCGCGCATGGGTATTGATCGTCGTTCGCAGACGCTGGATAGCCGTTGAGGAACGTGAATGATGAAACGTCACGTATAGCGTCGATAGTGATGGACATTGGCAAGATGAGGGTGTTCTATGAATGACCTTCGCTCGATCGTCCTGCCTACCCACTCTTACTCACTTCCCCCGCCCACATAGACCACTTCGGCGGTCATGACGGCTGCGTGGATACCCGGTGTCGACATGGCTACGTTGCTTCCTGGCGTTGGGCTTGCTGTGAACCTGGTATGGGTATGGTAGACGGCGCACCTGGGACCTATATATGGACCAGAAGGAGTCGTATGTGAGCAGAGGGGCCGACGTGCGTTGGTACGGATGTGGACGTGGTGGGTATGGAGGCAGTGGGGCGGAAGCAGGCGCAGAGGTCGCGATGGAGGTGGGGACGGGTAGTTGGGATGCGACAGTGGGGTTTCTGTCGTGTGGCGCGGAGGCGAGGACGGGGTACGGAACCGTGCCGAAGGGCCGAGGCGTAAAGGTAGACACGGCAGTAACGTATGGCCGGGGATGGTTCGTCGACGTGTGAGAGCTACGAATGGAGGGATAGTGGCTTGGGGTGGGCTGAGAGGCGGGCGTGGTCGTCAGCTGGAGAGTGGGCGTCTGTGGGCGACTGAAGGCGTGCTTGGGCTTGGGCCTGAGCATGGGGTTGCGAAGCTGGACCTACGCCTGTGGTTGTTGCCAGTATACTTGGATGGGATGGATCCAAGGCGGACGACGGACACGCGATTGAGGCAAGTGAGACTGGCACGCCGAGGTGGGGGGGTCTGGGCGGGAGGGTGTGTCTGGGACCGTGACAAAGGCCGGCCATCCGCAAGGTGGTGCGTTCTGATGACGATTGCGAAGGTGGCGAAACAGAACAGGACGAAGAACTTGAAAGCGTCGTTGGTCGACGGAGATGGTCCCAGAGTTCAATTAGGCCCTGACTCAACGGTGGGTGCACTGCCAACTTGTACCAGTGAATGGCTCACACTGGTCGTATAGTGGCGTCGCTGCCACGCACCCTGTCGCATGCTCCGCGTCGGTGAGAGTGCTGAGGGCAGTTTTTTCATTGCTGGCCCTAGCGCAAGGACTTCCCAACACACTCATTGCCCGGGCATCGCCACACGGATCGGAGCAGAATCCAACATCGAATGACGTCAGTGATTCTTGTCGCGAAATCTAATCACACGCGACAGAGGATACAGAACGTATGCCAATGCGCCAATCCAGCGCCGATACCATGCTACTCCACGACACGGCGATTGGCATCCTAGCTTTGCATTCCAATGCCGAAACAGGGTGTCTCCAATCGTATAAGAGAGGCGTCCTCGAGAGGAACCCGCCATCCGCCCCGCGCTTTCCTCACTCAAACTCGCCTATTCTTCCCTACTTCGAGCATCGTTTCGCGACATCTCTGTCATGCCCCACTCGCCCCCTGTTTCGATTCGACATCAAGCTCGTTCTCCATCCTCGCTGTGGACTGTTGGGCTAGGCACGCGCACCGCACGGAACACCCAGCGGTCGCAACATGGATGCTTGACGAATCTCGACGCGACTGCCACGGTAAGCAGTCGTTTTTGTTGAGCGCGCTAGGGTTGACGATGTCTGCGTTGCATCCCGCAGACGCGGCGACGACCGGCAGAACCAGTTCTCGTACGACGCTCTTGCGCTACGTTACGCCAGCAGTTTCCACGGTCACAGCCAAACCCATCGATATGAAAGACGCTCGTGCGCCGGGGCTTCGCAAACGCTCCGAAGTCTCCGTGTCGTTGGCCAAGGTGCTCTTCATAGTTACCGACCTTGCCAAGCCTAAACCGGAGTCATCGGCGTCCGAAACCTCGACATAGGTCTTGACCACATGAAGTACGTTTGCACAATAAAATAAATCTGGGAAGGTTAAATGCTCGAGCTAAACGTACTATCCTTTGTAGCACTGCCATATTTCGCCACCGCACATCCGGCTGTTTGGAAACCTCCAAGAGGGCTGGATGTTGGTACTCACGACTTGATGGGGGTTGGCGATGAAATAGACCAACTTCATAATGTATGTTGCTACAGAATTTCGACCAAGGTGTCAAACTCGCTGATGGACTTGGTTTTGCATATGCATAGGCCCACTGGTACCGCGAACCGGACTACGGCCTTGCGGTTCACTCCTCCAGACGTCAACACCACCGCATTGCGGTGAGAAGAGGTTGACTCGGGATCTGCTCTGTGTGATGGAGACGCTGCAAAGTTAGACGCAAAGATGGTCTGGCGAGCAGGGTGACAACCAGACGAATTGCGACCAAGTGCCCAATGCCGACATGCGTGTGCCCCTCATCGTTCGACGGTGCCGGAGGGGATATGGATGTGGGTTGTGGTCAGTTGGTCGCATTTTGTTTGGGTTTCAGAGTCGTTGTCGTCTTTGGTTAGCCTTCTGGGTTGTAATTGGGTTGGCTTTGATAGTATGGCTAAAAAGTCTTTGTCGAGCGTATCGTGGGAATGCGTCAATCAAAATTGCTTCGTCTCTTGGAATATTATGGGTCGTTTTGCCATTGAGCGTTAGCATGGTGTTAAAGCCACTCCTCATTGACAGCCTTTTTGCGTCGTCTTATGTCCAACTATTCGTTTGTCGGGTATTGATGTTGGACTCGCACATTGACGCGTCGCCCATCCGAGCATTCGCAGAGGCTCGATTAGGACTCTCGCAGTCGTTGAGAGATGTGGATTATCGATATGTTAGATGACATGCATGTCATTGACCACGGTAGATGCGCGTATGATCAGATTAGTGCATGAACAAATGCGGTCCGGTTCCCACCCCGATACTTGACCCCGATTGACCGCGCCTCAGCCGCTCGCTCCCCTCCGACCTATATCCCCTCTTGGCGGTCAGCATGGACCACGTTGCCTCCTGGTGTTGCACCCACTGTGAACCTGATGCGGGTACAGTAGAGGGCGCGTGTGGGACCGTGGGTGGACCAGAAAGAGTCATACGTGAGTGCGGAGGGGCGATTTAGGTTGGTACGGCTATGGGGGCGGTGGACATGAGAGCGGGTAACGGGAGAAGTGGAGGTGCGGAAGGAGGTGCGACGGGTACTAGTGGAATGAGGCGACGGAGTTGTCGTCGTGTCGCGTGGATGAGGGATAGGCCTGGGGTAGAAGGGTACGGAACCGGGTGTCGGAGGCGTTGAGGGGCGAAGACGGACAGGGCGAAGCTGGGCTGTGGATGGCTCGTGGGGAGAGCTGGACGTGGGAAGGAAATCAGTGGGACCGGCAGCGGGCCGAAGTGAGATCTGAGAGGCGGATGCGGGCGTCGACGCTGATGTGGAAGGGGAATTGGGAATGGTCGTCGGTGGTTGATGGCAAGGTCTGTGCTTGTGCCTGGGTCGATTGTGACTGCGGCTGCGCCTGTAAGTTATGCCAGGCGCACCAGTATATGAGGGTCGAACAGGTTAAAGGCGGGCGACGGACGGTTGGTCGCAATCGAGGCAAGTGCGATCTGCGTGGCTGGACCGGAGGGTGTACATAGTTCGTGAAAGTCGAGGGAGACAGAACCGGACGAAGAAGCGTCGTTGGTCCCGTTCAATCATGGGCGACGTGCGTGTTGGTTAGCACAGGTGAGTCGCCGGGTGGGTTTGTCGCGGACGCGTATGCCAGTGTATGTCGCAGAATGCAGGGGAACAATTTAGGAAAAATACGTGCAAACAAACGCGCGACTTCAAGTTGCAACTTCGAACACATCTCTCTTAGTGACCTATCTGCCCATTTTTAATCTGATAAACACCACTTTACAATCGTCAAGACTGGCATGTCATCACGCATCATGAACCACGCCTGCCGTGATCATCACATCCGAGTCTAAGTCCATCAACATCATTTCATCTGCTGAATGCCGAATACAGTGTACCGGGGCACAACCCAAGGCAATGGCAACGACCTAAGCAAGCCCGGGTCAAGCCAGTCCGGTAAAGATTAATAACATGTGGGCCTACAGCCCGATGTCGAGACGCGATCGAGCAACTCGTTATATTACCATCGATATTTCAAAACAATATGGCCGTGTACGTTGCGAGATGAAAAATACAGAGATAGACGTAGAGTCTCAACATTCAAAGACCCACATGGATAAACGGGAGCCACTTGTCGAACGGTGCGCCGCTGTCTCGAAGGCGCTGTACAGCATCGTGCAGTGCTCGTGCAGCCTCCCGATAATCCGGCTGTGCGCCGTCCCGAAACAGTTGCCCGTATACATCCCTTGCCACGCGGGGCGCAAGCTTATCGCTGATCGACCACATCGTACCAACCACACCACTGTAACCTGCGAATAACATCCCTGCTGCGACATGGATGGCCTCGTCGGAGAGACCCTCGTCACCCGTCGCCGTCTGGCATGCGGAGAGAAACGCAAGCCCACCACGGGGACGCGACAACGCGATGATGTCAGACAGCTTCAAGCGGCGTCTATCGGCGAGACAAAGTCCACTTTCAACCGGTCTCGCGGTATCTTGGACCCCGTGGCATGCAAAATGGACCCAGTCTGCCTCTTTCATCAAGGTGAGTACTTCTTCAACCGTGCCGGCAGACGACTCCAGGAAGGTGGTTCGTGCAGAAGGTGAATGCCTGATTACCGCCCTGATGTGTTCCAACTCGGTGTCCACGCCTGGAAGTCTGGATAGGCCATCTGACGATGGCTGACGGACAGCGAGGAAGCGGAGATTGCTGCCAGGTGCCACATCAGAACTGGATGGCTGCGCAAGAATGCTGAGAGTAGGGACGTATGACGAGATGACAAAGTCAGATGCTTTGTGCCCGGGATCCGAATACTGAGTGCCGTAGTAACCAGCCGCATGGATAGGAAGAAAAACAAAAGGGCCAGTCGGACACCAAAAAATACGTGATAGATCCCCAGGAGTCTGCTCGGAGACGCAGATAAACTAGTCAGTTGTGAATTCAAGTGATATGATAGTACGTACTGAGAAATTCAAGGCATCCAGGATAGGTTTGACAATGTCCTTCCACACGGTGGATAAGAGAGACTCCCAACTAACACCGACCCGTGTTGCACGTTTCCCCACCCTTTCCAAGTCGTTACAGGGCACGGCACGGGCGTCACCAAGCAAGCTATTGAGCATTTTTTGAAGACCTGCAGATCGTTCGAAAGTGAAATTGGAAAGCGGGACATGAATTACATGATCCACGTCGGTGCGAACGATTAGCGCATCGCAGCGGTTTTCTGCAGCGTTGAGCATGACGATCGGTCCGGAGTGCGCCGCAGTACGGAGCTGAGAGAATTCTTTGTGGAGGAGGAATCGTTCGAAACCAAGAAATCCACGGATCTCCTGGAGCAGTTTATCTCGCTCGATCGCGAGCGTACGGTGCCTGTCAACCTCTTGTTGCGAATACCCTGTCGTACAATTTTCTACACGTTGGGATTTTTCGCGAGTAGCACTAGCATGCTCTAGTGCGATGGACAGTTCCCGAAGTCTACGGGCATGATCTGGATGAGCAGATGACAACTCTTCGTAAGAGCTGCGAAGCTGGAACAGTTCGCCCCAAACAATCGAGCGTCCCTGCTCGAGCCATTCCACAGCAGTTTCCGGGAGTCCTGCGTCCAGAGCTGCCGCTGCTGCCTCCCGCACCACATCAGTGCCTTGGATGAGCTCACGGTAACGGTCTGTAAGGGAGAGGCCTATCCATGCAAGTTGAGGAAGAAGACCAATGGCAACAGAGTAGGCATGGAGGAGAGAGGGATGCAGCATACCCCGAGCACATGAAATCCAATTCTGCGAGGCGCGAAATCGCATTGTAATAGGGGAAATGGAAGAGGAAGCGGCATCTGAATATACGGAAATTGCTCGCTCGAGGTCACTGCAGTCCCCAAGTTGCTTGAAACGAGTAACAAAGGAGTAGCCAAGGTGATCCAGATGAATGGCCTTGTGAGAGTGACCATCAGGCGTGAGATCAACCGCATTCTTAAGACTCGAGATTGCTTCCTCGAGGTCATTGAGTTCTCCAAGGTGGTCGAAACGAGTGCAGAAGGACCTGCCGAGGTTGTTGAGACGGCAAGGCTCAGCAGGGTGACCAAGAGGGGTGAGGTCAACAGCTTCTCTGTGCCTCGAAATTGCTTCCTCCAGGTCACTCAGCTCCCCGAAAAACTCGAAACGACTGACGAAGGAGTCACCGAGGTTGCTTAAGCAGGTGGATTTCTGAGGGCTATCATTAGGAGTGAGATCGACAGCATCCCTGTGCCTCGAAATAGCTTCTTGGAGGTCACTCGGCTCCCTGAGGCGTTTGAAACGAGCTTTGAGGGAGTTGCCGAGATTGTTAAGACGGCCGGGCCTGTCAGGGTGACCATGAGGGGTGAGGTCAACAGCTTCCCTGTGCCTCGAAATTGCTTCCTCCAGGTCACTCAGCTCCCCGAGGTGCTCGAAACGAATGAAGAGGGAGTTACTAAGGTTGCTCAGACAAGCTGCTTTGTGAAGGTGACTATGAGGAACGAGGTGAACAGCATCCCTTTGCCTTAAAATAGCTTCCTCGAGGTCATCAAGCTCCCCAAGGTTCTCGAAACGAGTAAGGAGGGAGTTGCCGAGGTTGTTGAGACGGCTAGGCTTGTCAGGGTGACCATGAGGCGCGAGGTCAACAGAAGCCCTCTGTCTCGAAATTGCTTCCTTGAGGTCACTGAGGTTCCCGAGGCGCTCGAAACGAAAGAAGAAGGAATTGCCGAGGCTGTTCAGACAACTCGGCTCATCGGGGTGACCATTGAGGGTAAGCTCGACAGCTTCCTTCTGCCTCAAGATTGCTTCTTCGAGGTCACCAAGCTCCCCAAGGTGCTGGAAACGAGTGGCAAAAGAGATGCCGAGGTTGTTGAGACGGCCGGGCTTTTCAGGATCATCTTGAAGCGTGAGGTCATTAGCATCCCTGTGCCTCGAGATTGCTTCACTGAGGTCACTCAGCTCGCCGACATGCTCGAAACGAGTGACAAGGAGGTTGCCAAGGTTGCCAAGACGGCCGGGCTTGTCAGGGTGACCATGGGGTATGAGGTCGATAGCATTCCTGAGCCTCGAAATTGCTTCCTCGAGGTCGCTTAGCTCACCACAGTACTCGAAACGAGTAACAAGCGAGTCGCCGAGGTTGTTGAGATAGGTGGGCTTGTCAACGTGACCACGAGACGTGAGGTCAGCAGCGTCCCTGTGCTTCGAAATTGCTTCTTCTAGGTCAGTCAGCTCCCCGAGATGCTCAAAGCGAATGAGCAAGAAGTTGCCTAGGTTGTTTAAACAGGCAGGTTTGCCGTGGTGACCATGAGGAGTCTGCTCAACAGCATCCCTCTGCCTCGAAATTACTTCTTCAAGGTCACTCGACTCCCCGAGGTGCTGGAAACGGGAAAGTAGAGAGGTGTTGAGGTTGTTAAGACGCATTGGCCTGTTAGGATGACCGCGAGGGGTGAGGTCAACGGCATTTCTCTGCATTGAAATTGCTTCCTCGAGGTCAGTTAGCTCCCCGAGGTGCTTGAAACAAGTAACCAAAGAGCTGCCGAGATTGCTAAGACGGGCGGGTTTGTCGGGGTGACCATGAGGGGTGAGGTCAACAGCACTCCTGTGCCTCGAAATTGCCTCCTCGAGATCACTCAGCTTCCCAAGGCAGCGGAAACGAGTGAGAAACGAATTGCCGATGTTGTTTAGATAGGTAGGCTTGTGACTCTGACCATGAGGGGTGAGATCAACAGCATCCCGCTGCCTCGAAATTGCATCCTCGAGGTCACTGAGCTTCCCGAGGCGCTCAAAACGACTGAGGAGGGAGTTGCCGAGGTTGGTCAGATAGGCTGGCTTGTTGGCGTGACCGTGAGGGGTGAGGTTAACAGCATCCTTCTGCCTCGAAATTGCTTCCTCAAGGTCGCTCAGTCTGCCGAGGCACTCGAAACGAGTGTGAGTGGAGTTGCCGAGGTTATTCAGATGGGCTGGTTTGTCAGGATTTCCATAAGGGGTGAGGTCAGCAGCATCCCGGTGCCTCGAGATTGCTTCCTCCAGGTCATTCAGATCCCCGAGTTGTTGGAATCGACACGACAACGCCACACCGAGATCCGATAATCTTGCACTGTACCGATTATCCGAAGCCGAAGTAGAGCTGACCAGTTCCCGAAAAACTGTAATCGCCTGTTGCAGGTCGGCTAGGTCACCGAACTGTTGGAAACGGTCAAACGACTGCTGACCCGAAACCAACGGGTCCCCATCCGTTGAACATAATGCTGTGTCCTGCTCCACCGATAATTGACCATCCACCTGAGCAGTGTCGACTCCACGTCCTGCGTGCAACTGAAGCCCAAAAGTCGCTGCTCTGTTTTCGTGACTCTCTGCGGTGCTGAGCCTCATCGCCTCCTGCAGCAACGCTTGAGCCTGCACTACCTCAAGCTCATCTCGCCGCTTTTCGAATCGTGTAAAATGCACGGCGGCCAGCTGAATCAAAGTGGAGACTCGGTCAAGGTGACCGACAGGACGAGCAGAAAGTGCATCGCGATACAACCGAAGGGAAACCTGGAAAGAGGCGTCCGTGTCTTCAACCCGACAGTGGATGAATTTCGCCATTGCAAGGTTTGACTGAGCAGCCGCGCGACAAGGATGGTCTGGTAGGCAAAGATTGAGCGCACGCTCAAATCGTTCGATTGAATACTCGAGATCTCGTTTTTCGCCGTGCTTTCGGTAACGCAAGAGTGCACTGTGACCTTCGTTTGTCGCCTCCTCCAGCGCGCCTCTGGATTGCGTGGTTGACTGGACAATCACTGATTAATGATGATTATGTTGACGCAAATTGGCCACTTACGCAACGAGGGCCGAGGATCCTTGGGACTGAAACATCCCTACTCTCGCATATCCGCCGTTCAACAGTCACCAAAATGGATGAACACGAAGATACAACATCTCCATCCTCCGGGAAAAAAGTAAACGCTGCCATGGTGTAAGGGCCCAGACTAGTACGCAAAATTCTTGTCTCACTCACGAACGTTTTTTGCACTGCGGTCCAGGAGTTGTTCCACAGTAACTGTTAATTTTCGCAGTTCCTCCCCATTACCCAACATGGGCTGGAATTCGAAGGATGCATATACTCCAAAGCAGATTATGGCAGACAGATCAAATGGTCTGCGAACTCTGTTAGGGCTTGCACGAGTTAGAGGATGCAAACCTCACATTGGAATTGGCGCGACCCATTCGACGACATCATCGTTCATTGATGGAGGCTTATTTTCCGTTCTCCATTCAAAGCCACCGTGATGCACCATAGTGTAAAAGCCGGCGGGGATTCGTCTAAGACCAAGAGCGACGTCCGTTGCCCGGATACCTACCATGTCCTTAGCAATCTTTGTAACTGTGTAGAGAAGTGAATTTCGTACTTGTAATAACCATTTCGTCATTCTCGTCCGTGTACACTGCCGAGCTTGAGGAGGAAGGCACATCCTGTGGCTGGTTCCCGGGTCCAGATTCCTCCTTATTTCCTCGCTGTTGCTCCACACATTCATTGTCGGGGTCGGAGATGCCCAACGCTTGCAGGCTGTCCTGCGGGATGTGTCAGAAATTAGCAAACTAGGAATTAAGCTTCGAAGCCTACAGTGCTGGGGGTACTAGACACCCTCGATTGAGGCCATGGCAATTTGTTTCTTGTGTCCGAATTGCTGGTCATTGTTGCTTAGAGTGGTCGGAAACTGGGTTGTTGACGTATGCAGCAAGGGACGCACCTGGAGCGCTTTTAAGTCCTCGCTGACTTCCACAGCAAATCGAACTTTTTCCACCTGCCAGTGTAGTCGATGGTCGGCCGCCGAGTCCAACTAGTATTAGGAAGGGCAGTGCATAGAACCGAATTCAAAATTAAACTGCTCATCCTGTCAAGCTGAAATCGCATGCATCCACGATCATCATCATGTGTTCCGTGTGGCAGCACTGCCGTGGCGGCCCAGTTCAAAGGTCGGGCCGGTACTAGTAATGGGGTCACGGTGGTGCCAGCAGCTTTACATAAGCGCAACTTGTGCAATATTGACGCTGACACCTCTGCCCAAATTGGCCGACAACTTGTGTGTTGTCACTGTGTTGTGAGTCTTCACCGACTCAAGGCTATACGGTAGACTGGTTCCAATCCATCTACTACGAGGCAAAACGTCACTCATAGACGGGCTGGTCATCAGACTAACTGAGGGCGCTTGGGCCTGGCCCTGGGAACCCCAGAAATGGACGCGTCAAGAGGAATATCAATGTGTGGAGCTATATCATGTATGTACGTGCTTCCGCTTTGTCGAACAGTGCTTTCCCATTAGATTTGTCATCTGAGACGCGGTTGGAAAGCAACCAACGAGCTCGTCTGTTTTTCACTATCATGTCAGCCATTAGGGACCCTCATTTCGCGTTCAGGCACAGTGATATTTGGTCACACCACAATCCCGGGCCCGTCCACAAGTGATATTGCTTACTGCGGGTCCGATTCCAAGGAGAAATTCTAGCAACACAAAGCTGATCCCACTGCAATCACGCTCCCCGAATGATTAAAACCACTGTCTTGTGATCTCAAAGCATTAATTAGGTCTGGTTTCTGGGGATCGAGTCGTCCCAAACTCGTCCGAAAATCCTTGTGATGCTGTTTACGCCCGCAGACACGCACCGAGACCGATTTTGTGGCGCGCAGTACCGATTATCCGAGTGTCCTAAATGACGCTTGGAACAACCTCGTTGTCAATCGATATATATTTGGGTGGTAACTCGACCCAGATCACGGTGAGGATCTTCCAAAGAGGTTCCTTATGCCCTGACGACCGCGAGGGTGAAGAGAATATCGAGGTATGTCAAAATTGCGAACAACGGACCGAAATGGCACAGAACTGCGGTCAGTTCCGATGTAAACTACCTCAGAGACAGATTGCCCCGGACGCCGCCACGCGATCGGAGGAAGATTCCAATATTTGAATGACGTCAGTCGAGTCTTTCGTTTTTTCTATGAACCTGACATTCCTGATGCTAAATCAAATCACCTACGACGGAAGATACTGAACGTATACCAATGTGTAACCCCGCATGATCCGCCGAAACAATGACACACGGTCGGCATCTGCATTCCAAAGCCGAAATGGGGAGTCTCCAGACATATAAGAGAGGCGCCTTTGAGGAGAACCCCGTTAGCGCCCCGCTTACCCTCACTCAAATTCGCCCCTCCTTCCTTGCTTGAAGCATCGTTGCGTGACGTCCACGCCATGTCCTACCTACCCTCTGTTCCGACTCGACATCAAACTCGTCTTCCATTCTCGCTGTGGACTGTTGGGCTAAGCATGCGCAACACCACCCCATAGTCACTCCCTGTTGTCACACAGTGGAGGCTGAATCTCGGTGTCCACGTCACGGTAAGCATTCGCTCTTATCGAACGCGCCATCACTGACAATAAGCACGTTGCATCCCGTAGGCGAAGGTCTGCGTTGTCTTCGAAACCTTGACAAGCCGATGATTGACCATTGATGCACCAGGTATGTTCGTTCCAGGCGATTTACGGCGCCGTGCACTGGAAACTGTGTCACAGCCCATTGGCGCGCACATGTGCTTGGTCAATTCACGATCGTTGTACGTTGTATGGTGCAGTATGGGCGCGCAAGTCCACCCAGGCCGGATCCGAGTTGTTTTGTCCTCGCGCATTGTTACCCATGGATCTTGGGGTCCATACTGCATGATCGTCTGGATAACTCGAGGCGCACGGGGCGTCGGTACCCGACATTCAGATTCGATCTGGATTGGCAATACCTGCTCGTAAGCGTACGTCGTTGCTGAATTTGGGCCAAGGTGGCGAAGTCGCTGACGGGCTCTGTTCTGCACATGCGACACGGGAAATGCAGTAGGTACTTGTGGGTCCAGTCCTCCAGACGTCATCACCATCCTGCCAGCGATACTAGCTCTGGCCCGATCTACACCTAGCGAAACGAATTCCGAGGCTGTTCTAATGGTGAAAGGAAACGAAGAAGCGTTGAGTTGGCCGAGGACCTGTGTTGCTGGATGTGGCGAGGTTTGACGCCATGATGGCACGTGACAAGCAGAGGAAACATCATAAATGCCCATTGTCGACATGTATGTGTCCCTCGCCATTGGACGATTTGGACGATGTCAAGGGAGATGTGAATGTGGATTGTGGTCAATTTGTTTGGGTGTTGAGGTCGTTGTCGAGTGTACTGAATCATTGAGCAAAGGCAATCGCACTTCTCTCGTCGTCGAGAAACATGAATTATCGATATACCAGATGTCATGCAATAGTAGTAGATGTGTGCATGATCAGATTAATCCATAAATGAATGCGAACCGTCTTCCTAACCCATGCGCTTGCCCATTGCCCTACTCCTACTTGCTGCCCCCGCCTACATAGACCCCCTCGGCGGTCATAACCGCTGCATGGCCACCTGGCGTCAACATGGCCATGTTCCCCCCTGGTGTCGCGCTCGCTGTGAACCCGGTGTGGGTTCGGTACAAGGCACGTGTGGAACCTGTAGAAGAGGCGTGTGTGGACCAGAAAGAGTCGTAGGTGAGTGCAGAGGGAGCGATGGGCGTTGGCGTGGGTATGGACGTGGTAGGTATGGGAGCGGTGGGGG
>JBBPMW010000934.1:0-12942 GCA_038090535.1 Tylopilus alboater | reverse complement strand
CCCCGGACTCCATTCCCATCGTTTCGTGGTATCAAACGGACGGCAATCCCTCGCGAGCTTGTCTCCTTTCATTAACCTCCTCTGCAGTGTCGTGTTCCTGCATCGTGGCTCTGTGACACTCCCACTGTGGTCCATAGTCAATAACCGGTGCCTCTCGGCGATCGCGCCGAATTGTCTGGGATAGTAGTCTTGACCCGACCGTACGACTCCTCCCGATCCTTGCGCTGACCCGAATATTCCTTGGTCGCCTCGGATCTCTCGTTGCGATCCGTGTCTCGTGGTCCGTGCTCGCTCGCTCATCGCAGGCGTTTACCTACGCTGAACTGGCACTTGGCACTCTTGCCCATCTTGCTCCGCTGTCATTCTCAGGTAGCCATTAGAGCGTTCTAGGCAAGGATCGTTTTCTTCATCACTGGGGTCAAACATGTTTCTCCCTCCCGGGCTATCGCACCTGATTGCGTAGGTAACGTGTCTTCTCCTTCGAGGATCGGTTATCTGATAAAAGCATCGACAGCACGCGGCCGGCGAGTGTCCCCGGAGGTGATACCCTTGTGATGTGTTTACACGCTACGGTCGACTCCCTTAATCATAACGCATACTCCTAGATCTGGCAGCTATGGCGGCCTAATTATCAATTCAATAGGGCGTGTCTTACAGGGAACATGGGTAGAAGTCGTATTACAAACTACCCAATGAGAGTCTAGAGTAATTTTTAGTCCTTCTGTGTCCGAGTCAGAGGTCTCCGAATGGGTACATATGCGTTATGAGGGGAGTTGACTGTAACAAGAGTATCTTGATTTAGTCTCCCCAAGCCAGACCCTATACTTCGAGATCAGAAGACAATCGTTCTGTAATGCTGAACAAGATGTACAATCCCTCTTTCCATACATGCCCATCAACGGGGTAGGAAATCTCTCAGGGACCATACGGCGATGTGAAGATTTACCGCCTACCATTGTTTCTTGGTGACCTCGGTCTCATTGAACGAACCGGTTGCCCATAAAGGAAAAGGGCAATGACCTCATGGAAGTGAGGGGTCCCTTGGTAGCCTCCCAGGTAAGGGACAGAGGTTGCACACAATGCAGGGACTCGAAGAGGATTAGAAATTTCATCTTGATTAGGGTTTCGTGAAACACAGCGTTCGTAATGTCTACTATCCTGTCTCATCCCTTGCTTTCTGAGTGGTGATCGGCACGCCTTGGGCAACCCCTGGTGTAATACCGTTCTGAAGAGATTGCCCAGCTGCGGGTTCTGAACTCGTGGCGACAACTGCGCTAGTTTGTCCCGTTCCTGCGCCCCGTGACATTAATGAGTTCAGTAAAATCGCCAACCCACTCATCTGCGCCGACTGAAGTAGGGAAACGTTGATTTCCAAACTCAACATCGTGCCGTTTGACGTCGACCCCTTGAGAACCGCAGCCGGTTGGGGTTGATCCGGGGGTGGCACAGACGCCGCGGGAACGGGCACTATCCCGAGTGCATGCAAGGCAGAGAGGGAGGTGACAGGTAGCTGCACAGGTATAGGACCCGTAGACGGGGTGTAGTTGGTAGTACCAGCAGTCGTCTGGGGCACGGTCAGGGGAGTAGAGTAGGACGCGGAGGTGCCTTGCGCGCCGGTACTGTACTGGTGTGTATAAGCATAGGAATACGTGCGGTAGTACTGGGAAGGTGTCGTTTGAGGGTAGTATGTCGGTCGGAATGTCGTTACAGTCGGATGTGCAGAAGTTGCGGTTGACGCAGCCCGTTTTTCACGTTGTATCGCATCTAGCTCGTTCCTTGCATTCCGTAGTTCGGAACTAACTGCAGCTGTCTCGGACCTCTCGACCTCCAGAATTGACTGCGCGAGCATATATGCTTGTCCATCGTGGGAGGGGCGCTGCGGTTTTCGTAGAAGTATAAAGCAATGGAAGAAGAGACGTCTACTCACTGTTCCCGCTCTGATCTTGGCACGGTAGAGTCGCTCTTCAAGTCTTTTTAACCGTCTATGGCAGTCCAATGCGAACCGCGTATCTGAAGATGGATGAAGTGAGTACTGACAGTCCGGGTCAACACGCTTTCCCTCACCCTCTATTTCGTGTCGGATTTCATGATGTCTCGCCTTTTCTTTACCCTTTGACCGTTTACGGTTCAGAAATGAGCTCAAGTCCTCGTCTGGTTGCTGGAAGACATGATATGGTAAAAGCCTATTGACAGCATCGGCTACGTCCGCAAAAGGCGTATCCACGTCTGGCTGTAGGACTGCAGCGTGATCGGCTGCAAGACAGGCTGCAAAACTTGAGAGGCATAGTAAGGCAGAGTTCGATGATGTTAGTTTTCTACGTACCCCGCTGCAGTTTGCTGAATAATTTGTAGCTCTTCCTCTGACTTATCTTTCGAGTACCGTGCCAGATTAGCTATTTGACCATCAGGAGAAGTAGGAGAAGGGGTAGAATTTGAGGACGACGGTCCTGCGACGGTGGATTGAGAGGGACTGGTGAAATTTTGTGAATCATGAGCACAAGATGACCAGGAAAGAGGGTTAGATGGATGTTCGACAAGTTTTAGAGGAAAGCTCTGAACAGAAAACGAGCTTTGAGGATTCGACATTTTCCTTGACTTTGTTATGTTTGGTATGCTTTGCCTGGTGACAATCCCCGTGACCGCGTGAATAGCCGCCCATCCGTCCCTTTAGGGCTGGCTTGCTGGCGCGCTACTACATTGACAATACGTACTAATCATTATGATCCCGCTGGAGGCGGGCGAAGAAGTAATACAGACTTCAATTTCTTCAACCAATCTGCGGCTTGAGTAACTTCCTCAGCATTACTGCTCGCAACCCGTTCCAGGTACTCCTTCGCCAGCGACAGATCACCACCAGGAGTCACCATCTGGTGACGAGCAACATAGATACTAGACTTGGCGTAGTCCTGGACCGGGCGCTCTGCAAGGCGTGAGTACAATGTCAGATCATCCAAAGAGAATATCCAGCTACCTTCGGCGCGACAAATCTCGACCACCGTCCGGTGATAGGCGACAGCTTCAGCGGGCTCGTCCAACTCTTCATACAGCTTTGCCAGTTTCAAGCTTATCGTAGTTTCTCTGGCATCAGCACCTAGCAATGCACGCTTCAGGCATTCCACAGCATCTCTCGTTCTACCACGAAACATATCAGTATGCGTTGTACTCACGTAACAGTGATTCCCGCACCGCCCAGTTTCTTCGTAACAAGATGCTTGGGCTTGCCACAGGCGTACATCATACGGGCTGTAATTGGTGAGATCAAAGAAAGAAAGCGCTTTGACAAGTGCTCACCGAAGGGCTGTAGCTCGCTGATAATAGTAGAGCGCATATTGGTGCATGCTCAGCAGTTCGTAAGCCTGACCAAGACCATACCACGCTCTGTAATCTTTCCTGTTAACGTCTACAAGGCATAGAGTTGGTTGGCTCTTTTCTGTGTTCATCTTCAACACCATTATCACCTACCAACTGCACGTCGGTATGCCTCAATTGCCGCGTGCGAGTTCTTCATTTCAACATATTCATGACCCATGAGTGTCCAAGCCGACAGATACGTCCGATCTAGTTCAGTCGCGCGTCGGAAATATTTTACTGCTTTCTCATGCTCGGCACGAAGCGAATAATGGTTCCCTAGGAACGTCTCATTAATATGTTCGTGGCGATGAAAGTAATACTCACCAACCAGACAACATACTTCAGGTCGATCTTTGTCGAGTTCAAGGAATTCGTGAGCAAGGCGAGAAAGCTTTAAACGGTTTTCAGTTACGTAAAGAATGTTCGAATACACGTCGATATCATCGACTCGGTATGGGGCGGCAGTAAGAATTTTCTCAAACTGCTTTTCTGCTTGTCCAAAGTCTTTTTACAGTTTCGCATGAGACAACAATCAGATGAAGAAGAAATGCAGTCTGCTGACCATGTAAGTGATACAGCACACAAGCACGCAGACTCATCACCCATGGACTCCCTCTGAAGAAGTCCTCACCCAGAAGACGATCACACATCACCAGTTCGTTTTCCGTTGGACTGTTTAGTTCGTTCATCGTTTTGATTTGGAAAAACTGCACGAGTGGGTGACTTGCGGGTAAAGGGAGTAGTGGCAGCAAAGATGACAGCTGAAAAAATGAGTTGTGCCCGCAGATGTTGGTACGAATTAACCAACCTCTTCTCCGTCTCCAATACACCGTCCTAACAGAGCCCATGCAGACCAATTCCACGGGTACCCACCGATGGACAAGATGATACTCTCAATCGCTTCTTCTCTTCTGTTGAGACGCGAAAGGAAGAGGCCTTTCCTGTCAAAGTGCAGGCATGAATGCAATCCAAAGTTGTCAAAAAAAGTAGCCCGTACAGGAACAGCAACCAGGGGTCGGTAGCATTCTTAACAGCTTCAAGATGATACAGTAAGGATCGATTGAAGGGCATGGGGGGGTGTCCCCGAATGTCTGGACGAGACGATGTTATCAAACGATGTGACGTTTTGGGTATTGCTGGTAGACTTCATCTTACTGTAGTGTTTATACCAATCCTTCTCTGTTTTCTTCTCACTGATCTGCGCTCAAGTCTCAGTCGTCGGTATTACGCAGACTCTGTTAGCTGGACTTACCAAAAATTGGCAATATATAGATAAAAACTGCCCCTTGACACTTCGACAGCTATGTAGCACGTGTACCGCTCTACTGAAGTCCTTGGATGTAGCATACGACTGGGCTGCAAGAAGAGTAGCTTCCTCTGCCTGTTCAAGCTCAGCTTCGCGTTCTTGACTCTCGGATGACTCAGAGGACGTTGTGTGGCCCCCGGATGCGATAGCCGATCCAGTAGCTAGAACTGGTGAAGCGGCAAATGCAAGCGAGGGCCGGGGTGAGTACGCGCGTGCAGGGGTTGAGGTCGAAAATCCAGTCCTTGGATCGGCAACAAGCGCGCCTCGTTTGTGTTGTGGTATCGAGAGATAAAGCTCGGCAGACCTAAAACATGATGTGCTTTCAATGTTAGGTTCGTACGATGGAGCACGGCGAAGTACCATTTACCAGCAACGACGAGGCCTCTCTCTGAACAATCTTTGATCGAGTTGCGCAGTTCACGCACTAATTGCAGGTCCATGTTGGCGTGAACGTGATTGGCAGTGGGACACGGCTCGGGCGCGATGTCGCGCGACCGCGTCATGTTCCCACCCACCGTGTTGCTGGCCACACTTGCCTTTGGTTACCTCTCTGGGCTTCGTAAGTATTTCGGTTAATCACAGGGATACGACGATTTCTATCTAACCTTACGGGGCCCTGTCACCAGAATTATCAGAACATGTTCCTCCAAGCTACCACCGTCCTCATCCTTCTACTACTAACTAGGATATATGTGGTGTTATCAGGCCCTTCACCAAGGCCACGAAAAAGAAACAATGGCGAAACATGCGTCCTGGCTGTCTTCCTCGGATCAGGTTTTTCTGTCTACGCTCTTGTCGGTCTTGCATTCTCCTCATTAACTTATGTGGATCTTAGGTGGGCATACCAGCGAAGCGCTGACGCTGATATCGGGCTTGGACTTTTCTCGTTATTCGCGGCGGATCTATGTTGTTAGCGAGGGCGACACGCTAAGCACGAACAAAGCTGTCTCTTTGGAACATTCCAAAGCACACCGCAGTCACCCTGTCCCCGTCAGTTCACGTCATCCCTTCCCATTTGTGTCAGTATCCACATGGGGTTTTTCAGGAATCCGATGGCCAGAGGGATTACAAAATCGTGACGGTTCCTCGCGCGAGGCGCGTGCATCAGGCTATATGGACCGTTCTTCCTACATTCATGCATTCCGTCTTGGCCTGCATATATCTCGTAACTATAACACCGCTGCTCAAGAAAGGCGCGTTTGGAACCCCGTTTGCGGACTTGCTGATACTGAATGGTCCTGGAACCTGTGTGACGCTTTGCGCCGCCGTGATGGTGAACAAGGTGAGTTCCGTTCTCTATACCAAATGAGTACTCTCGGGGCCTGTGACCATGACACATTCTGGTCCAGCTACTCGGCTTGCCACATCCAAAAATGATATATGTAGAATCGTACGCACGCGTACAGTCCCTTTCTCTCTCTGGGAAAATTCTACGCTACTTTGTTGACTGGTGTGTTTTCCCGTATAATTCTTCGTAACCCCATTAATGCTTCAGCAGCTTCCTTGTTCAGTGGCCAAGCCTGTTGTCAGGCAGTGCCCGTGAGGAGTGTCACGGATGCTTGGTTTGATGCGATGGAGCTCATACTTGATAGCTTGCTGAAGTTTGATTATTTCCTAGTGGCGGCTGCCTCCAGATATCATGATACCAAGACAGGGACTCTGATAATGTGTGAATACCGGGCTCATCGGTTCTTGGCATCTACCAGTGGAGCTATGGAATACATTGCCACTGAACCTTGCGAGCCGGAGAACGAGGACTTCTCCAGCTCCTGATACATGCCTGATACATAATATAATGACTGAATGGTTTTTCTGGTTACCCGCAGGATTGACCAACCCTGACACATGGGATTAGCGATGTAATCGTAGGTTATCGTGTGTACACCAAAAGCGACCATGTGGAGGCGACCCGCCGAGAGTTATGCCCGTATCTCTGGTACAACATCAGCTTTTATTTCCGGGTCCAGCGATCTTCTCCGCTGTTCCCCCCTCTTCTTGGCGGGCTTGCACTTCGGCCTTTCCCACCCGCCCTCCTGGTGGGCTCCCATCCGCCACCGCCGCTCTCATGCTTCTGAGGGTTCAAACGCCTCTCCAGTCTTTGTCCCACCCGCAGGGATGATACAAGGTCTTTGGAAGCAAGCCGCAGGTGCATGAAATTGCAAAATCCTCCTCGGTTGCATTCTCCATTTTCATTTTGTCGACAGCAGGCTTCCCTGAAGTCTGTGACAGGGGAAAGTTCTGCGTACAACGGACGGCCTTGTTGAGGGCGTCAACGTGATATTAGAAAGTGGTAGACAAGGAAAGGGTGAGGTACATACCTGCATACCAGCGGTCATTCAAGTTATCGACGGCATTCTGTGCCTCGGTTTCCCATTCATAACGCGCATATACGTTGCCAATAAGGTGATCCCCAACGTTGTCACACACCTGGGTAAAATCAGCCTCGGCCGATGGAAAGAGTTGAGAGGACTCACATGCAACTCGAGCAAGTGTCCGAACTTGGCTAACTCACAGTACAGGTCCTCGTACACTGCATCAAAACCTTCCTGTAACTCTTGTTCCGACAATTTACAGATGGGATCATGAGCGGGATTGTGGTAGACATTGGGCAGCAAGATTGTTTGGGAGAAAGGGGGTCTTATGTGCTTGCGTGAACACCTATCCCCATGTCTGCAAGCACCAATCTAGACAAAGAGTGAGCGCCAGGCAGAAGAGGTTGGACGAGACAGACCTTGTAGTAGAAAGAGCAATTGACACGATCCTGTTCTGTTCCAAAGATGTTTGCCTGCACGCGAATTAGACCAATACGTGATGGGAAAGCGGTGGATTGACACGCACCAAATGAGAAGCCATCCTGGTCAACGGTCCACCTTGAATGTGGTCAGCGGAATAGTTTGATTGCCTGAGAAATTTACAAAGCCGCGGGATCGGAGTTGTATATTCAAAGTCAGTCCCGGAGTTCACCGTGTCCGCGTCCTTTGTTTACAAACGCGGGAACTTTGTAGTTTCTAAAACAGGATTTCACTAGAAAGACCGCGATGTTCTCACCGCAATTGCGGGGGCTCCTTGGTAGGGGTCCGATTTCTCCCTTAATATTGTCTTGGTCACGGAGGTGCAGTTGGTTTCCACGGGCCCGGGGACTTTGTGGCGTAGTGTGGCATTTCCTTTGGGACGCTAACCGAGTACTGATCAGCCCTTGAAGAGCCGAATCACTTAAGAGCTTGCATCCGCCGTACGTTGACTGGCTGCTCCTCTCTAGCTGCCTTGTATTCACTGACCTCGGACACCACAGGGTATACTTATCACAGACTCTGGTTTACTCAAGTTTCGGAGACGGGCATCATGATGTTGCCTTCTTGACGTGGCTCTGGTTTCGCGCCAAGCCCGTGGCCCCTTGCGGCGGACCGCAAGTCCCACTCCAGCAACTTGGCGGGGCGATGGTTTTCAATTTTGATGAAGTGCCAAGCTTTTTAATCAGAATCCTTTCAAGCTTGCTGTAGAGGTTTCAAGGCCACGATCGTTGCCTGGGCCAAGGAGGTTCGCATCGTCAACTAACGGGATGTCAAGTCGGTTAACCTGGGGTGTGAGGATACAAAGACGGTGGCACGATTAGAATGCAGCCACACATCGTACCATGTAGGTGTCCGTGGCCACGCATCGCCGTTAATTCCCAGTACTGACACGTCCTAAACGTGTGCACACAACTGTTGGTGATCGCACTACGGGGGTATCTTGCATCGTCTTTTCACCATTTACAGGTAAAGAAAAGGACGTTACATCCCATAAAACCCCGGGTCACAGCACAGTCTGCGGAGGGCTATATTGGGTCGCAGGAGATTAATAATGACAATCTCACGAGCTTTGTGATAGTATCGCTTGTTCCCCGTGTGCTTTCAGACCAGCCCGCCAGGCCCCACCTGCGTTCCTGAGTGACACCGTCGAAAGCTAATATTGACCTCGCTGATCTAGCATTACTTATCAACCCATACGTCATTTTCCAAACCTACCGAACGACTGGATTCGATTTCTTCTGAGGCCGATGTAGCATCCACCAACGCGGGAGTCCTTGTACGCCAAGCTTCCAAGATCCCCTGGTTCGCAGGCTTGGTCATGATTAATCACCTCCGGGACAACACGGCATGAATACCTTTTATGATATGCAGGTCGCAAGTCCTTGTTCGTGTTGTACACACAGGGTAGACAAAATGCAGTCAATCAATCAACTCTTTACTCTGACTGAAAGGGAAAGGAAGGAAAGTGCTACAGAACAGATGACCTCAAACTCTTGGAGGATAAAACAGATACAATTATAATTCAAGTTAAATCCGGCGTGGTGGTTCCCAGGTCATGAAAGTCTCATGGCACGAGGCAGAAGGGTCCGCACTACGCGGTACCCAGCTCCATGATCGAAGGCCACGAGGGAACGGTGGGGAAATAGCGGGTGCACGGATGGCTGGGATGCCACTGCCTGCGAAGAAAGTTGGAGGAATGGGGGCGGTTGGTGCTGTGTTGGCTCGAGGACGCAAATGCGCTGGTCCAAAGTCATTGGGAGAAGTGGTTATATTCCCAAGAGTGGTCCTACCAGGTCGTTAGATGGGCTGCGAATGTAAATAAAATAAAAAAAGGAATGACTTACGTGGCAAGAGCATCCAGATCTACGATTTTCTGGTTAAGCGGACACCCAACATTATTGAAACGATGGTCTGCAGAATGGCTGAGAATATCTGCAGCCTTACGGAGACGGAGTGACAGTTCGAGTACGACGTTGTAGCTTGCAGTTTCGTTGAGGCAGCCACAATGGCCTAAAAACTGTGCATGATGGTATCTCATCGAATGAGGATCAATATGTTGACTGTCGACATTGGCCCGGAGCACGCAGTCAGCGTGTCCTGGGCCTTCATCGCAAGCCAGTAGGTCAGGGTATGACATAAGTAAGGATGCCAGATCAATGTCGTCGGTCAGTTGTTGGTCGCTTGCAACCGTGATTTGCGTTTGGGGATGCTCCTCTGAGGGAGTCACGATACCGGTCGATGGGGCACTCGGAGGAGATTGGATGTCGAAATAAGGAGAATACGGTAAAGTTGAGAGGGATGTTGAACTCCCCGTGTGTGGTGGCGAAAAGGAAGGCGGAAGAAAGTCCGACTGAAGAGTCTCGTTAACTAGACACGGCGTTTGATTTTCCGGAGATGCTTCCTTTGGATCTGCATTTGAATCCGTCGAAGAGCGGGATAGATCAGACCGGTGTTGAGACTCCACGACGGACTCGCCCGAAGTAGATCGAGTGCGCACATGGCACTTCTCGAATTCTTCACTCGGACTGGATCCAGATTTTGCCCATCGAGGATGGGGCTTATTCTTCAACTGAGGTTGAATAAATAAGAGGTCCCTTGAACGTTTAGTGCCGAACCTACCTCGCGAATGACACCTTCTAGCTCAGCAACTCTCTGACGGAGTCGCGAGCTCTCATCTAGAGCATTGCCTCGTTGACTAGGGTCGTCAACTTCATAGACACATAGTCCAGTCTGTAAGAGCGTTGAGCCCTAACAACACGCTGCGTCATCATTCAACATGGCGTACCAGACCAAGTTGCGTGCAGCGGCTGCAGGGGCGCTTTCGGTCGCACTAAATAGAAATATTTATCGCTGCAGACGTCATCTGTCACGGAAACACACCATTCGCTTGGAGGTGTGGCAATTGAGGCATGATTGTGTGGTACGGTTACGACGACGCTTGCGGTGATCACCCTCAGGGGTAGGACTGGGAGACGCAACGTCAGGAGACGTTCGCTTTTTGCGAATAGCCCTGAATTCAGTAGACATAGGAGGTATGATCAAAGGGAACCAGGATTGACATGAGAGGTGTAGATATTTGTAGGATCATGCCAGCCATTGCCTTGCCGCTCTGGGAGAGGAAACGGCAAGCGGCGTGCCTATCATGATCCTGGAAGGAAAGGCGATCTAACGAACTAAGATTCAAATTCGGTCGGGGAAAGCAGATAAAGGGTTAGACAGAACTCCGGGACAACCTTCCTTTCAAATCAAAGAATCAGAACGCAATTCCATAAGAACGTGGGAGTGCTGATCCTCTCGGCTTTACTGTGGCTCGGTGAGATGTCGAGTACGCTCGTCTTGTAACACGATTCGTGAGCTAGCGAGCAGGTAAATATTTCCGGCGTCCGTGCGACGTCACAAACTTGAAGAGATAGTAGGCCACAGAGCAGCCGCGGACTAGTGGACTAACGTAAACTTAGTGCTTTCGTGTCAGTGGTCTTGTTATCGTCTCAGGCCCATCCTTTGTGACCTACTTACCAGTAGAGGAATACTTAGATGGCTTGGCGACTCCATATCCGATCCGATAGGTACATACTCGAAGAGCATGGACCGATGGGAGCAGACTATCTGATGACTCATTAGAGACTTACAGCAGTTGAACGGCACAGTGCCCACTAACTGCGTAGCGACGCGGAGGTAAAGTGACTCCGAGTCTTCTGCCGGTTGCTTCATATGGTACATACTATTTCAACTCGTTCAGCTCCGTAACTTCACCTAGACTTGAAAGCTTTACCACATGTATATTTGTTGCCAAGCACCCACTGCCTCAGGCTCCCTAGCCCAGAAACTCGAAGGCTACTTGGGCCGTTCCCAGGGCCCAGCCAGTGCCAGAAGATAGAACGGAGAACTTGCAGTAACCGTCAATTCCTCAGACTCCTGTGTGCGTGTAAAACGTGAGAATTACACTTGGCCAGCAGGTTGCATGGATATGAGGAAGCTGCCAGAGTCCCACTGTCAACGGAAGGATCACTCCAGTTGTAGATACTAAACAACCTACAATAACCGACTTGGCGCGAAGGACAGGTCCCGGGAATATAAAGTTGCGGAGCGGTTATCAGTTGGTTGGAGCTTCCATTCCTGTGAGTAGCTGACGTAATACATACGCTCATCCGGAGATTGCCAAGCACTTATCTGATCAGATGATCCATTCTGATAATCTCTCAGGGTCGCACGACTTGCTTAAAACCCGAGTTAAATAACGTAAAGCACCCCAACTTAAGTTCCCTCCCACATAGCAGTCAAGCTTCACGGACACGCAGTTCGGCAATGGCCTTGTCAACCTTTCCGCGGAAAGAGAGTGGCAGCGTCAAGATGTCAGCGCGCTGGTAGTGGTATTTTCAAGGACGAACGACTAGCACGTTGCAATTGTGTTGCGCCTCCAAATCGGACCGAGGCGGATCCCATTACTTTTGACCGCCAAGCAACACCCGCGACGCACGGAGGAAGTAATTACATGCCGTTTCTCATCGAGTTGCATGTAAACACAATACGTTATCTTGTGGGTTCGGTGTCAGTTTGCAATAATATCCTGACATGGTCCAGTACAGAAAGTGTATTCAACCCACGAGAATCATTTCATCCAGGCTCGCCGTAATGTTGTGTATACCATTATCCGGGTGGGTCTCTTATCTCGACAAGTTCGCGGGTGGAACGCTGGAGCACGAGCACTGTCAATGGAAGCAAGTCAGATGGAGATAGGACAACTCCGTAGAGACCTGAGTCACTGAGGGTACACCTTGACTAAGTACAGAATCAGGTGTGCTCCTGGATATGGACGGAAGATAATATGATAGAACGAATGGGGAAGAACACAGAAAGGGTCACAGATACAATGCTACCTCAGATATAAAACTGAAATGAAATTTTAAGTACTTGAGTGGGACATTCGCTGTGAATAGAGTTGTGATACTTGCCATGAAGACATATTTACTTTTGTGAAATGGAATTGCGCACGTCACAGGTTCCATCCATTGGCCTGTGGGTTTGGACTTCCCCATCCCTGCTGGGCGCCCCAAGCGTTCGTGCCGCCAGCTCCCGAATTCGGACTGGTACTTCCTCCCCAGGCATTCTGAGCAGGGCTTGTAGCCCAACTTGATCCTCCTCCGGAATTTGCTGCCGGGGTGGCACCCCAAGCACCAGTATTTCCGCCACTATTCTGCGCCGGACTCGAGCCCGAGCCACTACCACCCCAAGCTGCAGTAGCACCCCATCCACCAGCGGCTGGGCTAGCATACCCAGCGGCAGAGGCAGCTGGGTTACCCCAACCCCCAGGCTGAGTCCACCCAGCGCCACCCCCATTCACTGCTGAATCCATCTCCCCCGACACATCCATGTCCGCAGGAGCTTTAAGGCCGAGGATCAAGTTTGCGAGCTTTGTCTGGAGTTCTGCGAGACCCTACAGAATTTCACAGTGGGGTTTTATTAGCCTGGCAGTCACTCCTCACGTACCTTCAT
>JBBPMW010000933.1:0-12952 GCA_038090535.1 Tylopilus alboater | reverse complement strand
GATTTTAGAGTCTTCCCGTACCGAGCGCTGCAACCTCGGATCGCCAGGAATGAGTTGAAAGCCATAAAGTTGTAGTGGACTCACCGGCAGTTTGTCTATTTTCTTTTTTTTTTGCGGGGAAAACCCGCGCAATGAATTGAAGATGGGCCTGCAAACTCAATCTAGCACCAACATGGGGCAACAACTGAGCAGCTACAAGCAGTTACCCAAACGCCACTGCATCTGCCTGTGTGCTGAGAGAACTGAGCCTTCTTTTGATACCTTAAGTTCAACAGTAGCTACGAGTCTTTACTATGCTCTGTTTTCCACCACAAATGTATCGTATCGTTCGTATGGTATGCTTCTACAATATCGACTTAAGATGGGTCGAGCAGCCTGTTGAATGCTATGTATTATTGTACGCGTTCGTCAGTGTTCCATGTCTTGTTCTAATGTCTACCACCACCTCGTACTAATTGAATGGTGATTTCCCATACCAGCATCAGCTAATATTGTGATTAGGGCAGTGACCAGCACGTTGTGCCATCAGGTCACGTCCTGCACCCAAGTTGTGCAACTTTGTGGCAGCGATCATGTACAGCCTTGTGGTCCTTTCTGTTTTCTGTTTTCCTTTGGAGTAACCCAATCGACGATCACGGTGAAAACCTTGACGCTTAGGCTTTTCGTCTGCTGACAGTACAGTTGACTCCCTCATAGCACATACCCCCTTGGGAAAGACTCAGGGGTACGTGTTATCAGCAAGGTCGTATGATGAACCAAAGCAGTAAGTTGGGACATCAGAAATACTATGGATTATTGAGGGAGTCGACTGTACCTTGATCCATCTGAATTCAATGTAGACGGATCGACATTCCAATCAAGCTGTCAGTAACAGTCAGCGAGACCCGAGCCTATACCGCGTGGCAACCGAAACACCATTAATATGGCAGTGTGGCAGTACGAGTGGCAATCTGTCCCGAACGCGCCTTCGACATTACAACGCAGTCAAAGAGTCATATATATGTAATAGCGACCCAGTAATAATGTAACAACACATCCGCATGAAGAGACGAGCAAGCGCGACTAGATGGATGGGATCACATGCATAGCGGACAAGCACGGTCGGTGGAGGAGAGGAGAGTGAGTTGAACGGGGAATATCGACAATGGCCTCGACGAAGGGAGCGATCGTGTATGGATGGAAGAAGAAATAGAATATGTATGCAAAAAAAAGAGATGTGTTGAAGAGCGCGAAGCAGCGTGACTTGCGTACTGACGGCCAGCAAAAGGAATATCGATGAATGATGAAGCAAGAGAACGAGGAAAAGAAAAGCATAATATATTATCAAATATGAGGGAAACAGATTGCTTGGAGAGATGTTAGTATTGCGCCGCTGGTGGTGGAGGGGGCGGAGGCTGAGGATGCCCATGCACAGGCAGGGGCGAAGCCACTGCCGCCCGTAGGTCATACCCCAACCCTGCATCAAACGGTGAGAACGGACGCATGTCCAGGCGAGGGTTGGACACTGGAGAAGCTATCCTTGGCGGTGCAGGCGTGAGAGTATCGAGTGCGCTAGCCAAGCCCACACCCAGGCTATCATAGTACCGTCCGCGCAAATCGGCTTCTTGTGTTTCCTGGATGTATTCTACGGGAGGACGTGGCATCAGTGGAGGTGGTGGCACCTCGCTTGTAGGGGTCGCAGTGGCATACGGATGGCGGGACGGGGGTGCGTCTGCTGCGTGACCATTGACAGCTGCTTGTTGCTCGGCTTCGTATTTGGCGCGTAGCTGCGCTTTCTCTTCGGCTGCTGTCAGGGGTTTGAAACCGTTCAGCGCGGGAGGGACAGGCGGTGCGCGGGAGCCGTTGATACGTGGAGGCGTCTGGGGGGACATCAGCATTTGCTCTTGCTCCTGTTGTTGTTGTTGCTGCTGCAGAAGCTGTGCGACTCTGTCCTGCTCCTCAAGTCTCCTTCTCAAGATTTCCTTCTCCGACAACCCACTCCCGCTCTCTTCAGGCGGTGGGCCACCATATGAAGGGGCCTTGGCCGTGTGCGATGGGGATACAGGGTGCTCTTGCTCTTGCGCCTGTGCCTGGGCAGCAAGCGCTGCAGCATCCTGAGCTTCATACTGTCTCCTCAGCCTCTCCTTCTCGTTCAAGTAGTGCGGTCGACTGCTACTACCCGACGACTCAAACGGAGGAGGCATGTCCGACCCACTTGCATGACCCGATCCGTTGGCCTCTGGGTACAGACTGTCATAGGATACAGGTGCAGCAACCCCAGCCGAGGATCCAGCACTGGGAGCAAATTGTATGTTTTGATTCCGATCCACAGCGAGTTTGGCCTCGTGGTAACGCCTCAGCGCTTCTTTCTCATCTTCGGCCGAGGGATATTGGGGTACTCGCGAGCTCGACGAGGGAGGGGAGGGCGGTGTAACCCGGTTGGTCGGCGTGGGAGGACGATTATTGGCATTTGACGATATCGAGGAGACTGCTTGTTGATACAAAGCGACCCCAGCTGAGATGGCAGGACCCGGCACGACGCCGGACGGGAATTGTTTCTCGCGGGGCCCCGGAGAGTTCGCCTCTGAGCTACTGCGGCTATGGAGAGATGGAGAGGAGACTCCAAACGCCTGTGTACGTTTCGCAGTTGCTTGAGCTTGTTCATACAATCGGACCTTTTCTGCTTCTGCCGTTGGCCAAGGGGTCGATTTCTTGGATGTGGCAGTGGGAGTAGAAGTCGCACTGGAGGGGATCTGATCATATCCGTCAGATACAAGATCGAGCAGTAAAAATATCAATCTCACATCGCTAGCCGCTGTTGTGTTCGCCATCGCGGCTGTCCCCTGTACCTTTTGCACTCTGGCCACAGCATTCTCATACAACGCCTTCTTCTCGTTTTCAGCCGTAAGCCACGCCTTCTGCGCGGTGCGTGTAGGTGGCAATACCTGGGGACTGATCCCCTCCTCAGTATCCTTCTCGCTGATATTCGTGATCGTTAACCGGTTCTGAGCGTTTGCACTCGGCCGTCTTCGTCCCACGACCGAGGGCCGGTGCTCGGCAACGCCCTGACTTGCCTCTGCACCCGTACCACCCAGAAGGGAATTTTCTTGAATACCTCCCAATCCACCTCGGGAAGTTGGTCGTTTCGAAGAACCGTGTCCTGGATGGTCAACGGTCCCCACCACTCTCGCTCCGGAACCATCTCCAAGAGCTCCATGTTCATCCGCGTCCAGTTGTCTGTTCGCAGTGCCATTGTGCCCCGTCGGTGCGGTACTGTACTGAACGGACTGTTTGGGCGGTGGGGGGGAACGGGTGTTGCCGCCCAATTCGTTGAAATTAGAGATACGGGACTCGGCGGTCCGAGGTCGAGTGAGTGATGTAGTGATGGGTACAGTTGCCGCCGGGCTCGAGGGCGAGGTTAGACATAGGCTGGGTGCATGGCCAATGCGTCTGTGGGTGACATTGTGAGAAGTTAATCAACAAGATAAGGGGAAACAATAATCCAAACAACGTACCTGACAGCTTCTTCCGATACGTTCCTACGAGATCAGGGCCAATGCCTCAGTCAACCCTGTCCTCGAATGAAGTTCGTAATAGGTCTACTCACCGAGGCCAATTTGATACGATGACAGGCAACTCCATCATGACACTCAACATCGACCCAATCCAAGCCCTCACGATGATGACATAAGTAACGTCGATATGTCTAGCTGCATTCAACGTTGTCGTCGTGTGCGTATTAGGGATCAAACACCCCAACTCGGCTTTATGTTGTGTGCCGTTATACAACGTCACGTTCAGTGGGACTTTTTGTTCCCCGATGTTGGCTACCTTAGATTGGGGTCCACTCCGTCTCGAAGGTGCCTGGGGACCGGCTCGAAAGATGGTGGTTTCTTTCAACGTGAACTCGAATCCACGGAGTAGGACGGGCTGGACGGCGTCGGATTTGAGGATTGCCATGACGGAGACACGGTCACCAGGCCCGTAGCATGTTCGTTCACGGTCAACGGTGAGGTGGACACCGTCTTGATGGACAGAACGTGATTCGGGTTGGGAGTAGACGGGCCAAGTGGAGTGTAGCTCATGTTTGTCGATTATGATCGTTGTTGCTTGTGATGTGACAGCCGTTTTGCGACGACGGAAGAAACCCCTGAGAGTGGTCAGAGAAGATGAGGCAAGTTGCGGGAAGGAGCTCACTTTTTGCCGAGTGTGCATACTGTTGCGACAAGTTCGTATCGAATACCAGCTGCAGGGAGGATCTCAATGACATGGGCACTGGGCTAGTCGACAGATCAACTCACCACCTTTCTCTAATGCAATGCTAGGCGGTATGGACTCCGGAATACGAATCAAGAAAGGGAGATCTTGCTATCGACACTACCACCATCAGCAATACCCATGCACAAAACATCATCACGCACCGATTGTAGCACCGAGTAATCCTCACCAGACTGCCAAAGCGTAATGGGGCTAGGGCCGACATGGTCAAAGTACGAATTCGCTTGTCCTCCGCCCGGGAGTGTCTCGATTTTCTTGAGCTCAACGCGTACCCATTTGGCTTTGGCGCCTGCAGGCCCCACGCGCACTTCGACAGCCTACCACGCGTCGTGGGGCAAGGGTTCGGTGGGTCGTATTATAAATATTGGTTGCAGGATTGGATGATTTGTAGATGGCGATCAGGACGAGATAACGTGGAAGAGATAATGAGTCAGGAGCAAGCGCAGAGGACCAGAGAGAAGATACCACATACCCCTTTAACAGCAGCCTGCGGTCGGTCCCTTGCACCGGGTGGAATTCCAGGATAGCCTAATCGCCATGCGAGGCAGTCGCATCACCGCCAACCCCAAACATATATGCGAGGGTCCCAAAAAATTTTCATTGTCCAGCGAAGTCGGAGAGGTACAATTCAAGAGTCAAACTTCTGGAGAAACTCGGGAGTGCAACAAACGCACCGACTACAAAGTCGACGTTGGGAGGCGGTTGGAGGGCACTTGATTGCAAGCCACGTAAGTGTGGAGGACGGCATAGTATTGAAAGATTACACGCACATCCTCACGCCAGACATTTTTCCTGCACAGAATCGGCTCTCCTAAGTGTCAAGAATCTCGTGTACCACCGGAATCGAAATGGCGAAAAGAAAAGTGCAAACAGAAACTCGGAAGTGGGAAAGAAATCAACGAGCGTCAGGGAAGGAGAGAAGGACGGCACGAGGTTCAGTTGGTTGGACGGTCCCCTTGAATACGTACTAGTAGCGAACTCGTGTGGTGGACTGGTACTAGCTCCGAAACAATGTATTAGTTGCCAGGTGTGACTGCCGGGCCTTCAAGCTTCAAGCGTTCATCGATGGACAAGAAGACAAGTGAAGATTGGCGGTAGGTCCCAATCCCGACTTTAAAGTGCCTAGTTCAAGTTGTTGCGACGCCAAGCTGCACAGCCCTACTCCTCCATCATTCCCAACCTGGGCGCGGTCACACAGTCTGTCTGATCTCACATCTCATGCAGTGAGCGCTCGCATCAACACGGGATCATGGAAATAAAATATCAGCAATGACTACCAACAGAACGGTCCGGACAGGAGAGGCTGCAACGTGGTGGATTAAAACTTGAATTCCTTGCCCTTTTTCATCTCCCGTTCCTTGTCCATCTTTTGCTTCTTCTTCGCCATCTCCTTTGCCACCATATCAGAAAAGTCCTCCTTCGACCCGGCAACACCAGCTGACCCACGCGAGTGCTGTTCGTACTTCCGGCGGAGCTCCTCTTCCGAGAGCCCCTCCAGCTCTGAAGCATCCAGCGAAACTTCCACGCCATTTGCTTTCCGCTGCAATGTCACCCATTAGTCACTCTAGAGGACCATATATCCAAGTAGAAGCGTACCTTTGTCCCTCTCTCGTCTCCCAAGACGGGTATAGGCGCCCCAGACGCCCCAGTAACAGCAGCAACGTCGTATCCTCTCTCGCTTCCCATAAGTCCCCGTACTGACGTTTGCTTCTCCGGAACAACCTGGTACAACGACCGTGGACCCGTGTCTTCCTCTCTCTCCCTTGACGGTGCTGTCTTCCGCAGCTCCAGGAAATCGGGTGTCTCGAGGCCTCCTGCGACAGTCGATACGACAGACGTAAGACCTGACGGCGTTTCGAGACCCGAGGGTGTTTGCAAGCCGTCTGCAGGGGCGGCAGCATCGGGCGCTTCCTCAGCTTCTGACTCTTCCTCTTCTTCCTCTTCTTCCTCTTCTTCTGCAAAATCACTTCAGTGAATGCCCCTATTGCATTAAGGCTGCGCCTACCTTCTTCGGGCTCGAGTTCACCCCATGGGTTCTTATCGATGGGCTCGCCAATCTAGGGAATTTTCGTGGATGAACAAGTGGTAGTTCCGATCAGTCCAAGTACGTACATTAACATCACCGACTTTGGGTAACACGCCAAAGACATCACCATAAAGCGGTCGGTTGTACTCGTCTAGAGGAGGCTTGCCCCAGCCGCCTGGGTGGAAACCCCACTGCGCGCCTTCTGGTATAGGCGCGTTCAGACCTGGTATGCGGAGTGTTGGATAGCTTGGTGGGGGGCCGAATCGCTGCATGCTGATGAGCCACGGGGGAGGTGCTAATGGTGGAATGGACAAGGCTTCCACGAGCTCGGGTGACAAGTCGCCAGGCCGCTTCTCCTTTAGCGATGTCTCGAACTCTTTACCCTCGTAATACCTGTGCGAGAAACGGTCCAAGTAGATATATTAACATAAGCCAAACTGAGAATTCACTCACATTTCCCCGAAGCTCGTCACCACTGGTTTTGTTGCAAACTTAAAGAATGCGTCGTGCAATTTCTGGTAATCGATATCCACCTTTCCCATCTTGGGCTGAACTCGCTCCCTCGTCTTCGCTTTGAGTGACATGTTTGCTTCCTTCTCTTTGATCGCATCCCTCATTGTGGCAATGCCAGTGTCTGCGATGTATGCCGGCAACTGAAAGGGTGGTTTTTCAATACCTCTCTTGCCCTGCAGGTAATCCCTCTTGGCGCTCCAATGAGCAGGGATAGGCACGGTATTCCTATAACATTTAAGATGTAAGAGCAATCTTGGATCCGCGGCGGAAGGATCAGTCCACTCGACCGCTTCGGGTTTTGGGACGAGCTGTTTGAGTTCGGCGATGGTAAGTCTGGAGAGTTTGCGTTGCTTCTTTTTCGAAAGAGGCTTTGCGGGAGCGTCCGACCTATCCGAACCCGCGTCGGAAGCCATGTCGTCGTCCGAGTAGATCACTTCGCCTTTGTTGGGCTCCGAACTCTTGACCTAGACACGGAAGGAAGGAAATCAGCCTGGCATTTTCGTAGGATTGGATGAGGAGAGACGCACCTCTGGGTAGTCAGTGGGAGCCTGGAACTTGACAAAGATGTCGGAAAAGGCCTCAAAGGCCGGGTCTTTGACGTCCAGCTGCTCAACCACGTACTCGACATTATCAGCAAAGTCTACCGTGCGCTCTCTTTTCACGGAGATGTCCCCATTAGAGGCAGCGCCATCCAGTTCCTGCGTGAATGGGACACAGCGTCAGTCACCTTCAGCACGCAGCACGTGAATAGGAGATGATGAGACTCACAGGTGTCGTCTGGTTCGAGGCGGCAGCAGCCTTCTTCTGCTTTGCTTTGGCGCGGCGTAGCTGGTTTTTGGATTTAACGGCCTTAGTGTTGGTATTAGAGGTTGCAGTTATACCGTTCACTGCGGTGGGCATCGTTGCAATTTCCACTATCAAATAAAGGCCTTGTCGCCGTCGTGATGCAGTTCGAGAACGATGATGAAGAACGGTTTCCCGACGTCGAGGTGGGCGATGAGCAAGCTACCCCAAACGACGAATTTCTCGTAATAATTAGGTAATCTGACGGAGGGGTCGTGGAGGGGTCTGCTCACAAATCACGTGGTCGTCCACCTTTCCCAGTCTTCCGTTTCCTTGTCCACTTTTCTTCCACACTTCCGCGCTACTCCACTACAACAACCAGATGGCAAAGAAAAAGAACAAGCAGGTGTGTGTTCATTCACAGTACTCAAGGGTAGTTCAGTCTGACCAGATACTACTAGATCATTCGGCCATGGTGCTGGTATTGCGAACGAGAGTTCGAGGACGAGAAAGGTGCGTTGTCGACCTCCCAGGGTATCGGCGTCATCCTGATTTGTGCTGCTATAAAGTCCTCATGCAGCATCAGAAGGCAAAGCATTTCAAGTGCAACATGTGTCCTCGTCGCTTGAACACCGCAGGAGGACTTGCAGTCCACATTCAACAAGTGCACAAACTCGAACCGGAAAAGTGAGCGGTCTTTCACCCCTCGATTCGTTGTCGATCTTACATATCTGTTTCTTTTATAGCCTTCCACGAATTGAAAATGCCCTTCCTGGTCGTGATGGCTACGAAGTCGAAATCTTTGGCATGGAGGGTATTCCGGCACCCGACGTGGCAGACTATAAACGTCGCAAGGAGATAGAACTCGGTCTTGCAGCGGGCTCGATTTCTCAACCACAGCCAAAACGTCCCAAAGTGGAGAATAAGCCCTTGTCAGAGGAAGAACTTCGTGCGCAACTTGAGGCCCATAAGGCACTCATGGGCGCTAGTTCCAGTGACTCTACCTCAGCCGCTGCTCCGAGCACGTCGGAGGGTGGAGCAGTGTATGGTGCACCACCTCAAGCGTATGCGGCTCCTCCCATGCCTGTCATGCCACCACCTTCGACAGGAATGTCACCCCCCCCTGGGATGGTTCTAGGTGTGCCACCCGCTCCCTTCATCCCTCTAGGAGGTGCGCCTCCTACAGGAGCATTCCCAGGTGCGCCACCTCCATTCCCTCCCCCCTTCCCCGGTGCACCTGGTGTGCCCAGTTTTCCACCAGGGTAAGTCCATGCTTCGCTTGCAAGGTTTGTCTGGATCTCGTTTCATTGATGCTGACAATTTCCTTCTGCCTTGTATTCGTGAATATGATGACATACTAGACCTCCACCACCTGGGTTTCCAATACCTCCACCTGGTATGCTTCCTCAAGGTACGCCTCCCTTCCAACCAGGCATGTCTCGTCCACCACTCGGGCCTCCTCCGGCGTTTGTCCCTGCTGGATCTCCTTTCCATACTTCTGGCATAAACGGAGCTGGGACACCAACCACTCCTGTCGTGGGGAGTGGCACACCTACACCAGTGCCACAAGCCAAACCAGTGCCGCCTGCCGGTTCGGTATCTGCCCAAAATCAGCCACCGTCACTTGTACTTCCAAATGCAGCCTTGGAACAAAAGTATACACCATTTAAGAAAAAGACAGAGCTCAAATATGCAGATCCCAATTTCTCACCCGTGCGTTTTTCTCCCTTCTTTGGCGTCGATCGATATTAACTTAGACTTTGTGTTATACAGGAAGAGAAACGTGCGCACACGGCTAAATATTACTTTGCCAAGGTATCGACAAACACTGCGTCATCACCATCAGCCATCGCTGGGCTTGCTCCGGAGGAGATGAGAGGGAAGAAACGTGCGAGAGCCGAGGATTTCCTGTAGACTGTTCTCCTGCGTCGGTCTCGGTCTTCTTTGCGAACATTGCAGGTCGCGATGAGTGGATGGTTTTTTTTCAGGTTTCGGGCTCAGGTCATGTTGTCGAGAGAAGCATCTGGGAAGAGCGTGGATTTGAGAAGAGGAATTGTTGTGTGGCGGAAGAGGCACGATGGAGACTTGATGACCCAGTCCGTCCCATCCATCTTTACTATCCTCTATCCCCGAGGTTTCCGCACTCATCTGATCTTCGCCTTTCCTTCAATCACCAACACCCCCCAGTGCTTTGTTTGTCAAAGTTGACATGGACATGATGCTCGATGAAAAAAAGACATGTACGCTCATGTGGTATGGACCTCGAATTCTTTATCGTCTTTCTCACGTTTTGTTTTCCCCCTTTATTAACCTTGGTACCAAAGCGGTGGGCATTACCATCAGTGTGTGTTGTGACACGGTCGGTTCGGTCTCAATTATGGTCTCCCCCACTCCTCTTTCTTCCACGTCGTTTCTTCCTCTGTTAGATCCATGTTTTCATTATCTTTTTAATATGAATATACCACTGCTATGTTCGGTGTGAATGCGGTTCGTTGCAAACTGCGATTCGTCTCGGAATACTACATCACAGGAGTCTGCGTCGTCGATACAGCGCAATGGGCGAACCTTGGTGACTTTGCCGAGTTCCAAGTCTGGCCGAAGAATCCATTATTCATCGTTCCTGAACAAGCGTTGGTTTAGGCATTTGCGACCAGCGAGCGTGACATCCCTCATCACCTTTTCCTGAGCTCCACGTATCACCATGCTACAGATCTGATACAACTTGTATGTACACGACACAGTATAGTTCAGCTTGAAGGTTACTCCAAGTCGGGCGGTGCCCACAACACACAGCGCCCGCTTGCATTGCCCGTCGCACACCGCTCGACAACGCTCGGATGCGAACACGTGACGGCCTGTGTTGCGGTGATCCTAGCGCATCCGATCGATCGGTGAATGAGACAAGGCGTCTTGGGAGGGAAGACATACCGCTCGGGATCTGACAACTTGGCAACGCATTCTCCCTAGATACCTGTTCAGCCGCAATGCCAAACTCGAGTCGAGGAAAAGGACGTACTTTGCAGGAGTAAATGTGGAGGGAGTGATCCAGATTTCCGACCTGGTGTACGTTACAGTATGCATGTCGGCATGATGGCTGGAACGCGCTATTCGAGGTAGTGTCACGTACCGTAAAGTGCGGGTAGACGTCTGGATTGGGGTTCCACACGGCGCGCAGTGGGGTCAGCCATCTTCCCTGAATACAGCGTCAATCGTCAATCATCGACCGCCAACTCGGGAAATGAGCGTATGGTTGCTACTTACGGTCTGACAATTGTGCTTTATTCGACTGAACGGCGTAAACGCAGGAAAGACGGGAGAAGAGTCGTATTTCCCCGCGTCGAGCTCCCAGACTACCCACCGACGACGTCAGCACTGGGCCAGCACGGACCATCGAACCTGTACGCACTTCTCAAGGTGTCGTCGTAGCTGGTGCTCACGATACTGCGCCCTCTGGGGTCCCAAAATGCCGAAGTGACAGATTTTCCATGGGCGTACTCCCCGCGAAGCGCGCCGCTGCCTTTTTTCGACTCGATAAATTTTTGGATCCTCTCGAAGTCGAAGTCGAACGGGCCAGAGGAGAGCTTTGAAGGGGAGGATGGTGGCGAGGGTGAAGTCTCACCACCTCGGTGTTTTTTAGTCAAGAGAGCATCAAGTTTTCGAGTGTCCCATATCCTGCGCTCGCTGATGAATCGCGGGTGAGAGATGAGACGCGGATTTACTCACTTTAAGATCCGGCTGTTCGAAGCCGTCAAGATCAGGTGGGGACTATTTGGGTTTATACTAACACTTCCTATTTTTTGATCCGACAGCCCGTACCAGCGAGCATGGCTGGGACCCTCCCGAAGGTCTAGATGAGTCGCGCCTCCGGAGGCATCAGATATCCACATTTCATGTCCGGAAGGGATCAGTTCAAGTGAAGTGATGAGGACGTCCGAAGAGGAGTATATTTGATGGGAAACGCCTGAAACGAAAGAAAATTGTCGGATGGTACAATCGTAAGACGTCGTGTACAGCTGGTGGTAGATGATAAGAAAAGTGGTTATGGACTGACATGGAGCATATTCACCCTATGTGAGTCTATTGGGTCTATCCTTATAGACGAAAGGGAGGATTTGGCGGTGGCGGGCCAATGTTGCTGAAGACGCCAATGTTTACCTCCTAACTCGTTGGCAGGTGTAACATCGTCGTCTTCGTCGGCGACTTCCTCAGCCCGAGCTCGTGCATCCCAAACGCCAAGTTGCCCATGCTTGTCTATAAAAGTGTTATGAGAGAGACAAACCAAACCCAACTCGTTTACCTCCAAAAAAGATCAAATCCTTGGTGGGTTCCGGATGAAATACCGCACTATAAACTCGGTCTTGTGTGACTTTGGCTCTCGCAACGACTTTCATCTTTCCGAGCCTCTTCCTAAGCTCCTGCGCCTCTCTCGCGTCGCCTTCGTCGCTTTCATATACCCACGCATCCACATTTCCTACACCCCTTGGAATGGACTTGTGGGTGATTGCCTGCAACGAAGCCCGTAAAGCGCCCATCTCTTTGTCGCCTAGTTCTTCGGCTGAAGTGAGCACGGAGAGGTCGAGATCCTGGGCCCTGGGATGTTTCGCCGAACGCGCCTGCTCTTCTGCCAAAATGCGTTCCTCGTCCTCCTTCTTCCGCAGCTCCTCAGCTTCAGCCAAGCGTTTCCGCCTCTGCGTAGGAGTCTCGTTAGGGTCGACCGGCAAGTCTTTCCGTAGGCGTGCACTCTGTCGACGCGGCGCTTCCTCGGTCAATTCGCGCTTGACCCTCTTGGCGGCTGCAACAGGCTTTGCTTTAGGTTTCGGAGCGGGTTTTGGCTTGACTGCCACGCCGAGGGTCGCGACAGCATCCTGGAGCTCGAGTTGTTCCAGAAGCGCACGATTGCGGGCAATGTTTGCCTCACGTTCTTGTTCACTGTATCGAGTAATGTTGAGATACGCTGGTCTACACAGACTAGTGAAGCACTTACTAGGCTGATATTTCCGACATCTATAGATGATAGATATGTGTAATAGTATGATGTAGTAGTGGGTGAACTGCTATGAAACGCGTCGCGTTACGTCGCGGTCACGCGCTGGTCCATATTCTGCAGCTTGAACAGCCTGATTAGTAATTACTAGTACTACTGTGTGACGCAACTTGAAGCTTGAAGTGTCGAGTCTGACTCTTTGTAGTACGGCACCGAGACTGCTAGAACGTCCGTCAGTGTCAAAACGGGGCCACAAAGGAGGTGTGTGGCATTTCAGCTATTGTCCACTGACCTTGCACCCTAGTATTTTTCACCGCGCGCTACGACCTTGGCCAAAGCGCAGACCCTCGAGCCTCTGTGATTAAACTTGGTCCCGAGTCAAAGCGGGA
>JBBPMW010000932.1:0-12967 GCA_038090535.1 Tylopilus alboater | reverse complement strand
GTGGATGTAAGTAACTCATGCACAACGAAGAAAAGTTCAGGAGCTAACCAATCACCAGGCGATCAAGGAATGAAGGTATGGGACTTACACCGCCTTGAGGTGATACCGTCGTTAGCACGACGGCATGCGTTCTATGACCCCGTCAGTGTAGCCATGTGGATAACCTGCAAGGATGACGCCCGCCAGACTTTGTGCTTCGGCACAGGTCTCGGGTACTTGATTTTCTGGCGCCAGACTGGAAAGGCCAAAATGGTAAGGAACAGCGGTAACGCTATGTGAGGAGGTTGACGACACTGCCATAGATGACGTTCGAGGAAGTGGTCGTGAAACGAGTAGGTACGGGAAGCGAGATCACTTGCGTGACGAGCGATCCCACTCCTGCCGGGATGGGGGTGCGACTGGCAACTGGCACACGCGAACGCCAGGTCATGGTTTGGACGTTCGACAACGATGTTCTTGTCCCATCTATCAGCATCCAACTGGCCACTACAGTGCCAAAGGGGATTGCTTTCGTCAGTGGGCAGAAAGACCTATATGTTTGGGGAATGTACGATGGACAAATGTGAGTAGGTGGCATTCCTTGTTAAGATGGTACTTACGTGGTTATCATTAGGCTCACTGTTCGAAGTGACGGAAAGGTAGTTAAGACCACCAGCCTATCCACGGTCATGTAGGATGTTGTTGTGGTTGGCGCATTACATTCTCTTACAATCCTTTTGCAGCGGAGGTGTCGCAATCAACGAGAAACACTCAGTATTCTTGATCGACAACGTCACGGACGGGTTTAGTCTGCATAGTATAGAAACTGGCCACCTCATACGTTCGTATCCTACCAAACCAACCATCCCTAAGGCAAAGCAGGTCGCATTCGGAGAAAAGGGGGCGATCATTGTCGGGGGAGGTGATCATGGTTCAGCTTACATATTTGATCGCAAGCAGGGCACTCGACTACAGTGCCTGCAACACGGGAAAGAAGGACTGGTACAAACAATAGCAGTACGTCCAGCATGCCTAATATCGTGCATCTATATTCAGCCGCATACAGGTCCACGACGGGGAGACGCATTCCTCCATTGTTACTGCAACGTCGAGCAACGCACCCACATCAGCAAACCAGCCCTTCACTAGACAGGATTGGACAGGACTGGACAGGATGGAATAGGCTGGACAGTCTCCAGACATTTCCAACAATGTACCCAACTGGCCAGCTCTGTCCATACTCTTCCAAATTGTTCCATGCTGTCAAAGTATGGGAAAGCAATACTAGTATACCATATCATTACCTTGGTCTTCATTTCAATGTCATGGGACAGAATCAGGCAGACAATCACAGACAGTAGCAATGACATCATAATTGGGAAGCAAGGAACACAATTCGGAAATCAGATTACATGAGTACAAACATTGCCTAATCAAGGTCCACCTCGAAGCCAGTGGTGGTACCTGTCGAGCTCCCATTCCTAATGCAGTTACTGTGTGAGTGACTGATCATATAAGCATATCATATGTACTTACCTTCCTATCTTCGCCCACTGGACACGAAGCGCTTTAGTCTTGGCGCGGTGGATAGGCTTCGTATCACATTTCTCCATAAGGCCAATTACATCTGCATAGACCTCCGCGTAGACATCTCGTTTGAATGTAACTTCTTTACCTTCTGCGACCACCTCGTCGAGTGCAAGTTTGATCTGTCAACATCGCAAGGTAAATAACTAGAACAAACGGGTAAAAAAAACTTACAGCGGTCGCGGCAAGAGCAACAACGACACGTGGTACTTGGTTCGCAAAGACTTCCGGAAAAAGATTGCCTACAGTGTTGGGTCCAGTGTAGAAAAAATCGATGACGAGGTTCGAGAGCGCGGGGTGCGCAAGGTTGTTTGTATGACCCTGACGAATAAAAATTAGTTTCGTTGTCTTCCAAAGGTCCCCACTTACATCCTCATCTACCCCATGCTTCAAGAATTGACCTCGATCCAGAAGTTTTCTTGCAATGACGGCGTTGAAGGGACGACGGTTTTCGCGATCCCACTCATACCGCTCGCGAGTGTAGGTACGTGCTTTCTTTTTGAGGGAGGAACGCCAGTTGCCAATGTCTTCCCATAGCTGAGTGGGGAAGTTTAAGCACAGGGAAACTTCGCAGCTCCGTACTTACGAGTTTCGTGATATCGCCTGAATACTGGGGCCACCATCCTAGAAAACATGTAAGACTCTGTGCTCGTAAATGATGATGCGTACCATCTGGAATGATTAGACCACGGTTCCGACGCTCGGTGATGGCTTCGTTCATGTATTCAATGGCTTTGTCATTAAATTGAGCGCGAAGCGGAAACGAATTAACAGATGCAAGGTCGCAACGGGAAAATTGTTTTGCGCGCTCGATAATATCGCGGACGGCGGGTGGGTAAGAATGGAGCTGTGACGGGTCTGCATTATCCGGAATTGTACCGGATGCAACAGCGAACGGCGGCTGGGATGGCTGGGGAGGACCGGTATGATCAGCAGAGGTATGAGCGGCAGGAGTTTGGCAGCGGGCCGAAATCGATGCCTCCAGATTGCCCGTGTCATCCACAGCAGAGTTAGCACGACTAACAGTGCGAGAGCGTTGAGCGATCTGCTGCTTACGTGCAGCGAAAAGTTGAGAATTATTAGGAAGGCGGGGGCCACGATTTCGCTGGCGGTGCTGAGCTACGACATCTTCTGCTTCACCTAATCTTGCCGTCAGTATGTCAGAAAAAGAAAGGATTGACTTTGATGGAACGTACGGCAGTGTTGGCTGTCAGGCCTAATGGATTCACCACGCTCCTGCTCCTCGAGTCGACCGTTGTCAGTCATATCAGTACCTTCGCCTCACCAGTAGTTAGTAAATGAACAGTGAGTTTGATGTACGACTTACCTCCATTTTCATCCCAACTCTCTCTCTCAGGAAAGGCTGGATTAAAGGAAGGACGTTGAGTTTTTATCGGGAAGATTAGTACCAGCACTCACTTTGACCATGGACAACAGCCTCCGCAAAGCGATCATCTTCGCTCGGACTCACTTCATCAATTACAGCCTGCTCGCCAGGATCGATGTCGCCAGTTGATGCTGTTCGTCCTTCGTCATCAATGGCCGTTATGGAGTGCGATCTGGGTAAGGACGAAGGTAATTTAATGAACGAGTGGGTTCGACGAAGCTGAACCGAGTGAGATGGGAGTGGACGATGGTCTTCATCACCTGCTTCGTGATCTAGAGGAGTAGATGGTCTTGACAATCCTGAAGAACGATGTACGCGAGAATTCCGTGCGGGCGGACCTGGGGACTTACTGGCAGAAGCCGTTGTAGACTTTCTAGGCGACGCCGACCCCAGCGCGAGAGATGCGTTCGAGGTCAGACTGTGATATCGCGCTCCATATTCTTCCGATGGAGCACGAGAAGTCGGTGCTGTAGAGCGGCCAGTACCTGAATTGGATGAGGGAAAAACCGAGGAGTTGCGAGAGGATGGAAGCGACGATTGAGTCGATGTTACGGAGGAGGGCCTAACACTGTTTGGTGACATGGGGAATGAGGACAGCAAATGATGAACTCACCGTCGCCTAGCCGATGTAGCATCCTGATGATCCTGCAGAGCGGATGTCCGAGACTTGCGAGGCCGAGAACCATTGGTAGGAGTACCGGTCTGAGAGGCTACCTTAAAGCCAAACTGTTGGCCAGGCTGCGAAAGCGTAAATGACGGCTGAACCTCTGTCACTGGCCTAGAGGATACTGCCCATGATGGAAGTTGGCTCTGCTCGTCCTCGTCCTCGTCAGCGGATTGGTAAGACGGAGCCATGGGGTTAACTTCTTGCCCATGGGTAACTATGTCGAGCCTTTGGGTGGACAGACGTGGGGTTCCTTCAACTTGCACTCGCTCGATATTGCGCAGCTGTTGAAGCTGCCCCCCGTTTCCCTTCCCTGTGCGTGACGAACGCCTTGGTTGAGACTCTGTAAGACATTGAGTTCCACAATGGCGGATATGACAATAAGAATATTACCTGTCGGAGGCTCGTCGTCGAAAAGCTGATCGGCTCTTTGCCTTTTCGCAGTGGAAGCATTGCCCACAGCGTGGGAGTTGGCACTACCACCGGTTTCATCCGGGAGACCGCCGATTTTCCGCTTGGGATGCATGGGGGATATGGGATGGCTGTCGGCCCTTCAGCATGCCAGACCTTTAAAGGCGACGACGCGACCTCGTGCACGGGTGGAATCGGACACAAGCCCGACCTCGTGCCCACTTGTGACTACAACATTGTCCATAATACATACAACAGGAGGTAATACTACACAACAACACCTGGCAGCCGGGCAGGGTGATAACGGAGGTCGGGCGGGGGGTAGCATGAGAACGTAAGATGTACAACAAATTACTTGACTCGTGTTTTGGACACCAGCCGAGAAGAGCGTCGTGGCAACCCACTCGTACTCTGTCCCCTCCGTGTGAGACGAGGTCGGCTGGTACTGGCAAGGGAATGAGAAAGAGAAGGATCCTGCGTGGTATGATTGCTTGAGGATCGAAGACGTTTTGAATTGGGAGGTAGATATTCTTCTTCATCACGCGGCCGGGTCGTACCGATAACCGGAACGCTCTGAAAACCGGAACCTCTTGAGCGTCGGTAAGGACGGAGCCTGGGTAATGTTGGTAGGGATTTCGGTACAAGAACAGCAGGCGTTTCGTCAGGATGTGCTTCGTCATCGCTAGGTTCTCCGTCTGGCGGTGATTTTGCTGGGTTACGATCGTCATTTACCTCGGTGTCGACTTCGACTTCCGACTGGCGCCGTTTAGCCCGGTTGGTCTGGCTATCCTCGCCGAACTCGTAAGGCACCCATGCATCAGAGGAGAGGTTGCTGAGTGTCGTAATGATGCACTGGATGAGAGTAGTATAATCGAAGGTGCCTTTGCGGCAGAACCTGCCTTCCGCGTCTGTGTACATAGGGACAACAATTTCCCTTCGTAGGTCCTCAAGGAGAGGAATGATGGGGTGGAAGTACGGAGAGATATGATTCAGGACGGATGGACGCCATGTCAAATCTGATTGAATCGTGATCGTTTTGAGGACGCTCGGCTCGAAGGTGTTGAAAAGCTTGTCAAAGCACTTGGCGAGGGCTTCGTCGGATTTTACTTTGCCAGGGTGTTCAAAGAGGACGCATAATCCAACGAGGACATAAAAGAATGATTCGAGGTCGTGAAGCGAGTTGTGGACTACAGGCTGCTTGGGACCTGCCATCACCAGTTCGGCAGACATCCAAGACCAGGTTCCCTGAATTTTATTTGTTAGCTCGGTCAATTTTACCACAACGCCTGAGCTTACGGTGCGATGCAATGGGTTCAAGTCAATCGTGTTGCGCTCGTCCTTGTCCCAATCCTTAGCACTCAAGACCACGATCTCGTCCTCCTGTGTGAGCTGCGACATCGGAATCGGCACCGGCGCTGCCCCGGCTGACTCGCGGTTGTTGACAAGGACTTGGTTCTCCGAGTTGGCATTTTGAGACGAGGCGCTGGTCGGCGGCATATCAGACCCCACCTCATCAGTGGTTGCCGGGAGAAGGACCGCGTAACCCCAGTCTGCAAGTACCCCACGCAACTGAAGCCCTTTTATTCTCTTCTTCAACAAATTGCGCTGGCTAACTGATAGGCCAGTCATCCACATTTCGTGACAACTTCGCCCTTTCGCTTGCCAAGCGAGGAGAAGGTTCACGAGACTGACGTCACGGTGTAGGATGCGCGCGATCTCGCGAGCATCCTTATGTGCTAGAATTGGGTCAGAGCCGTAAGGGGAGGTCTTGAAAGCTAGTATCCTCACCGATAATGTAATCGAGGAAAGCTACCAAGAGCTCCCCGAGGGAATGAAACTCCGTGATGAGGATACCGACGGGTTGCGTAATGAGGCGGTATAAGACGCGAAGGTGGTAGTCACGAGGGAGACTGGTAGGATTCCGAAGCAACGGCGATCTGATGAAATACGTATTGGCCAAGATCTCCTGACCGGCAACGAGCGGGGTTCTGACCTGCCCCTCGTAAACCAGCGACGGAACACCTTGGATCCCCCTTTCGTTCAGCAAGTGTAAAATCATCCCTTCAGTGTATTTTCGCAGTGGATCGATCCACGAGTCCTTGACCACCACGAACACGGATTCGCATCCATCGAACATTTCGGCCTCCCAGACCGTTGTTCCTCGACCAAGTAGGCTATCAGAAATGAATATGATCTTGACGAGGTGAATGGTCCTCTTGGACGCTTGACCAGAAGTCCCATCGCGCAACATGATATCCAACTGTTTGACCCAATGTTCGCCATCGCCTCTCTGAAGCCGGTGCCAGTGCAAAGTGGTGTCAACGCCGAGACTTGGAGGATAGTGGGGATCGGAGGGACGTTCGTAGGATAAGCCGACCAGAATGCGTAAAAACTGCTCTGGGCAGTCGTGGATATCAAAGCCGCAAGTGGATAGTGAGCCACCGCGGTCGAAAATCGTCAGGTATATGGATGACCCGAGGATACGGATGGATGGGGCGACGCGGCGTCCATCTTGCGCATAAAGCAAGCAGGACGATTTTCCGGCAACTTCGAGATATGACTGGTTTTCGTTCGCAGGGGTAGCTCGGTTTTTCACTTCGCAAAACGTTGCAACGAATCTCCAATCCGAATTAGCTTCAGGCGCATCAGCCATGAAACAAGCAATGTCCGGTTTTCGTTCTGTATCCCCTCCCCTTAATGGTTTTTGGGCCGAGCCGGCCATCCATTTCCTGTTGGAAGAGAAGGTCAGCGAGTGGCACAAATAACTAAACCAGAGAAACGCGCCGGTATCGCAGGTTGCACGCTTGCTCGACAATTTCGAGAACGTTGTTCATGAAGCCCGCAAGTGGGGCTTCGCGGTCGCTCGGGGCTTCAGGATGAAGGGGGGGAGAGCCCAACCACATCTCCTTGGGCGCTTCTCTGTCAGGTGGTTCTCTATCTTTTCCCTTCGTTCCTCCTCTCGTTCCCGCCTTTCCTTTCCTAGCCGTTTCCCCTCTCCAATCAGCGCTGTCGTGAAATTTTAGGCCGGACTGTTGATCCACATCACGAGAGTTATCGACAGAAACTGACTGGTCAGGATTCCCCAATGCGTTCACGTTTCGACAGTGCTGAATTATGTCTTTTATTGAATAGTGGTCTTGATTATCCGCGAGCGCTCCTAGGGACTTTGGAAACAGGAGCTCGTCGGGGAAGAGAAAATCCAGCAGCTCGATACTTTCGTCACGGTTGAGCTTCCAGTGCGTCTCCCGGGTATCCTCCTTGAAAATGGGATCCATGGTAGCGCGAAGCCAGTCGGATTTGCGCCTGAGAGCTGGGATTACGCTCTGGAGCTGCAGCACTCTGGTGAGTTATGCTTGCTGCAGTTTGAAATCTTGCGAAACTCACATATTGCGCGTTGTAAGGTGTCCCCTGCGCTTTTAGTGGCTGCAACTTGAATATCAGCGAACTCAGTTGCTGTATTCGGTAAGTTAGCACTCGTACCTGACTTTTTTTTTGCAATCTGCTAGTTGGAGAATCGTCGATATCCGTCATGTTGGGAGGCAGAAAAAATGGTGGGTACAGGGTGTAGCAGCGTGTCGGTCGAAGGCTCGTCACATCGAGGTAATCGATCGATTGGAATCTATAGATCGATGTCCAAAATCCTCTCGTACATAAATACATGACCAATACCTAATGTGAAGCTTCGGGTACTGGAGATAGTGCGAAATAGAATTCTTTTGTCCAATACTTGTTCAACCAAAACTCAGCGCTCAACTCGTAGCTGCTCAGTTTGGTCAGGCGCGAATGCGCTTTAGGACCAAAGTGAGGAATTAAATGAGCAGGGGAACGAATGAGGGTGAGGGGAATTACTTCGCCAATGCGCTGCCCATTCGCTCTAACGGCACGCTTTAACAAGTGCATCCCAGTCACGGCGCTCACGTTGGCAGGACTGGTATTAGAAGCGACGTGAAAGTGCTGGACGTACGCGACGAACAAGTCCGAGTGTAAGAGGCGAAAGATGATCCGAAGTTCGGCGACAGAATGGCCTAATAGGCCGCGTTTGGGCCAATCGCTCTCGGGATGGGGACTAATGATTACTGAATCGCATTGAGGGTACGGATTCGCAGCTGACGGAGGGATGGCACGGATTGTCTGCGGAGGTTCCAGGATCTTGTCAGCGTGATACGAGACTTGTTGGCAGCGCACTTTGTGCCAAATTTGGAGTTTCAGAACATCAGGGGGTAGAGGGGCATCATTTCGTAGTGCAAAGAACGTGGTGATAGCAGGGACGAGATCCGGAAGCCCATATTTGACAGCAGCTTCCGTAGCAGTTAGCCGCAACGAAGGCTTGGTTGCCAGGTGGAAACCGGTTGTGGTGGTCGCGAATGTGCGGTAAGGTTTTGGGGAATGGGGGTTAGAACCTTGGAGGAGAGCAGAAGAGATAGCGAAGTAGTCTACGAGAGGACGTGTCGGGATAGAGTACTCGGTGAAGGCGTGGGTTTCAGCGTCCGGTTCGTGGTCCTCGTGGTCTTCGGTAGAGTCCTCATCCAGCGAAGGTATTTGCTCCCCGACATGAGTCGCGAGGTCGAAGCGGAAGCACTTATCCAGCCTATCGAGGTGGCGTGCAATCTGACTATAATAATTTTGATTGTTACCTGCACGAGCTGGCACCTTGATTTCTTCGACATGGGCGTGTTCTGTGACGTCAGCAGTCCATTGCATAACTGCTCCAGAACGGCGGATGGTGGGGACCACACTTTGAAGAAGCTCCAGCTTGGGGATCTCCCAATTATTACGCAGGCCATGACGTACGATAGCGTCCTTGTTGTCGTGGAATTCTTGCAGTGCCGCCGCAACTCTGTCAATCGACTCTGTAGTGAACGCCGGTGCTTGAGCGAGGTAACGGAAGTCGACGAGTGCGCGAAGCGCAACAAGAACTTTCCGCGGAACACTGCCAGCTACAGCGCCGATGATGTAGCGTTGGATTGCACGATGATCGCGGCCAGTCACTTGTTTCAGCTTCGATATACCTTCGTCGAACGCGCGATATCCCACGAGGGTCTGGATAAGAGTGAAGCGGAAATCTAACTCGGTAGCGCCAACTGCCTCGATACACCACTTTGCATCGTGGTCCCAGGAGAAACGATGAAAATGATGTAGGGGCTCGGGGGTAATAAAGTCGCATGGGGAGGATAACGCCCAATCCAGCCAAAATGGCTCTATGACGCCGTTTAGGCACAATTTCCTGATAACCTTGACGAAGTCCTTGTAATTGGTGGGCGGACATTGTAAGCAGGCATCACGGATTGCAGAGAGCGTATCTGCGGCGGTACGAGGAGGATGCTGGTGAGCATCGCCGAAGTTCTTTGACGTCGCAGTTGTGATCGGAGAAGCTTTCGGGCTCGTTGCCGCCAAGAGACTCTCCTCGGGGGTATCCGCAATCCAGGCAGCTAATGGTGTGAAGCAGTAACGCAAGTTTCCTACGGGGTCGCTCATCATGATCCCAACGGCGGCTGCAGTCTTCAGAGGTGCTAAGACGATATTAAGCGCTTGGTGCACAAGCCGATCTTGAAGTAAGCTGCGGACGCGAGTCGTTTTGTGGGTGAACTTCGCGATAGGAAGTAGGGCGAGGAGGAGATAGGCATGAAGTGACGTTTTGCTCCGAATGCGCATGTCGATGTTGGCAAGGCTGATCAACAGCGGGTGGGCCATGCGATTGCCGCTCATGACGGAGATGTTGGTCTTGTCGGATGACAGGACGACCCCAAGGACAGTAGCACCACGTGGCAATGCCTCCTGGTCAGGCATCAGTACTTGTACGCACGAGCACCAACACGCGTACCTGAATGCTCCAAGCGCGATCTCCACTCAACCATTCATCGTAAATACGACAAATCTTCGCGGCACTTGTCCAAACCTTCCGCGGGACAAACGATATGTGAGGCTCGAAGAGTGGATGACTGAGAAGGGCTTGCAAGCACTCGACCGCATTTCGATAGAAGAGACGGAGTGGCTTTTTAACAGGATACTCGGGCACCATCGCTTCGCATAGCCATTGTGGACCACTAGGAAGAATTTCCGCACGAGTTCTAAGTTCTTTAGCAGAGCGAAAAGAGAGCGAGACACTTTTAATCTGCGAGGCGTCAGAAATAGTACATGTTAGGACATCAGACTCGGACTTACGATATCAAGAGACAAGAGTGAGTCGATCGCCGCCATGCTAAGGCGAGAGCGTAAAAGCCACGACGCAAAGTCCCACTCCTGCTTTGATGCGAAAGGAAAGTAGAGGTTCTCCTGTCTTTGCTCCGCATACTTATCTTCCCTGAAGCTGTCCATGAAGGTCTTGCCGCCGGGGAAGGATTCCGCGCAACCCTCGAACGTCTCCACAAATCTTCCTCGGCAAAATCGCTCGGGTGGGGGACCAAGGAAGGGTTGATCGTCAAGACTCGGAGGATGAGGATTCGGGGGATCATAGGCCATATCCGAGTCGAAGCCATGGTCATCACCATCAAGCGGCTGGTGAGCATCATCTAGAACCCGGTCTTCCTCCGGGGAACAAAGCTGCTCGTCATCCATAGCAATATCTTCGGTAGGGTCGGGCGCTTCGAAGAGAGACCTCCCAAAGCACGAGCTCGCGGGTTGGTTCAGATGCTGGAGAACATTAGTTTCCGCGCAGAACTGCTTCCCGCACCAAGGACACCTGATGGTTTTTAGCTTCGCGCGTGTGGTCTTCGCTCGAGGCATGATGGCAACTGGAGATTGAGCGACTCGGAGTCCGAGAACTTACTAAGTAGCCACTGGCAGCGTTATATACAAGGTTTATTACGTAGTACTTACTCGAGCCCTTGATGCGGCGAATTCTGCCACGGTCACACACGTTGACCCAACTCATACCGATGCCTCCATCATGTCCTTCCACATTTCCAGCAGCTCTCAATGTCTGTGGACAAGGTTTGCCTCACCATCCTTGGCGCGAGACCGATGACGCCTTTCACATCGCTCCACTTGCAACACTCTACGAGAATACCATCTCTCCGGTGCTACGCACGCAGCCACAATTCGCAGCGAAATTTACGCCATTCGAGAACGTTAATCGCAATACGCAATCATCGCATGATGATTCGTCCTCCGGAGGTGATGATGAGCACGAGTTCCAGGTGAGTTAAAGGCGATAATAGTTACTACTTCGTCACTCATATGACCTCGAGCCTGACCAAAGGACACCATCATATTCACGATACATCGTTCCTCCTCCATGCAGTAGCATGGAAGCCTACTTTCTTTTGGAGGCAGCCCGGAGTGATCGTGAAATATCTCGCATGCGGATGGCTCTCGCCGTCGAGATTGTCCACCGCAATACGATCGCCTTACAGTTCAACCGACTCGTGCTTGAGAGAGCGCAGAAAGATCTGCGGCGCGCAGATGAGTTCGTCGGTTACGTCCGTCTGTCCGTCCGACAGAGTGGCCACTCAGCTGCTAGTGAATATGCAATGCAAGAATGTAATCTGCCCCGTCGTACTAGTAAGTTTCACCCATTCACACTAGTTCGAAAAGATAGATTGACAATGTGGTGTTTAGCTTTGCATGCCCCTGATTCTCCCGCTCTCGATGTTGTTCTAGATTAGTGTACTTAGTAGGAATACTGTACGACTAGTACCGTCATGGACCACCGGTAGTATTCCCGCCTGTGTGGGTCTTAGCCAGGTTGTACAACGCTGGGCGCTCAGCTACCGAAAAGGGTTCCGCCTGTGTGGGTCTTGGCCAGGTTGTGCAGTGCTGGGCGCTCGGCTAAATGCCGAGAGGTACTGTGGCCTCGGTTACCGAAAAGGGCTGGTTTGCTGATGCAATCCAACCATCGCTATCTGGAAGCGCAACCACAGACCAAAAAGCGACCCAACCACACCCAAAAAGAGTGACCTCGTGGAACAAGGGCTGTCTCGGACGTTGAATATGGCCTTTACAGGGGCTCTGCGCTTGTTGATTATTTGCATTCTGACAACCATCTTGATGGATGTAATGGTAGGTGTCGTACAGGTGGACAAGTTCACAGGCTGACGTGTTTAAAAAACAGGGCTTTCCAGTAGACCGATGGAAATATAGGGATGGGGCCGTAGCGGACATGATTGCCGCACTTCTTCCATCCACATGGAGGGAGAACGATCAATCTATGCAAAGGCCACCACGTGATGCAACCCTGGCTGCAGTTAGAACGGAGTGGGAAAGGGTAAAGGAAGGAGTGGTCAAGTATCATGCTGCACAACTAGCGCTGCAAGAGGTCGAGGACGATTTCACAGAACCAGCTTTGCGCGTGGTCTACGACAGTCCCCCAGCTATCACCAGGACAGCCTCAGGATTGGATGAGGGGTTGAGCAAGGATGGTGATGGAAACGATGGAAACGAACGAAGGGGATGGGTGACGGATGTGGAGGTAGCCGAAAACCCGATAATCTTTGTATAACAACGATATGGATAGCGTGGGTGCCATCGAACACTCCTTGAACTTCGTGGTGAAATGAGGAAGAGCGACAGGCAGTGAAGGGAAGCTGTCCGCAGTAAACCGCGGACAATGAGGAAAAGACACTCCCCGGTGTAACCACGAAGCGAGGGGAAGGTACCCTGCGGTGTCGAGAAGTGATGATCATCGTACACCAGGACGACGGCCCCATGGTGTAGAGTACAGTGGGGACTGCTTGCAGTACATAACAACAGTAAACCGCGGGCGGTTTGGACTTCAAAGTGAGGGGGAAGTGCGATCATCAATGGATATCGTCACTGATAGAGACCGACGCTATAATGTAGAGCTCGGTCGCCTCGGTGGAGACTACCGGTGGTAAACCACGGGCAGTGAGGAGAAGCTGTCCGCAGTAAACCGCGGACAGACACTAAGACACTCCCAGGTGTTCAACACCAGGGAGTGAGGCGAAAGGGGACGGGGGGAACGTCGGTGAACCTTAGTGAGA
>JBBPMW010000931.1:0-12969 GCA_038090535.1 Tylopilus alboater | reverse complement strand
TGTGTTGGAACGCGAACGGCCAAAAATGACGCTACGAGGAGACGAGGGGGTGATGATCGAATTGGAATCCGTGCGCGTGCGAACACGGATCCCTCCTGGATCAGCTGCAATGGCCAGGCCGCGATGAAGGCTCGTCAACCGGACCCTACGGAACTGTGCGCCTCGAAGTTGTGCCACGACGACCGGCGGATCACATTCTTGGACAGCTACTATATCTGCAGTGACAAAATCGCGAGAAGAGATCCAGTTGTTGGTACAATGGACGGTGTAGGGCTGTTTGTCGTCGACAAGATCATGTAGTGTTTTGAGTACGGCGACACTGCTGCATATGTACGCGTCTGAAATATCGCCTCGCAGGTTCACCGTGAAACCTGCGACATGAAGCATCGTATCGAGAAAGACGGGTTTTACGCCCAGGGAGCTCGACAGGGAAATACGGGCGACGCTAGAGGCACCGTCTCCGCTGACGGTGAGCGATTGAACGGTATGATAGTCCTTGGCGTACTCCACGACCCGAGGAAAGACCACTTCGTATGTAGCGTGCGTATTGAATACCTCTGGTATTTCTTCCTGGCAAGTGAGATTCTCTGCACACCGAGAGACGCTAGGGAGTTCGAGAGCGAGGTTCGAAGTCGTCTCTCGAACGGAAGAAAAACGCAAATCGCCATGTACGTGGACGTGTTCTTCTCGCGAGGACTCCAACCTAGAAGTGATGCTGAACGAACCCGTGCCGTCCTCGTGGACAGTAACATGTGTACGGATGATCAGACGGATCTCCGGCCGAAGTACGAGGGGACGAGAAAACTCCACAGCGCGCAAAACGGGCATGGATCTTCCGAAATCCAATTCCATGTAGCGTTGTGTGATGACTGTGCCGGCGAGAGCTTGTTCCAGGTACACAGATGCGGGACAAAGCGCATAGCCACCAACTTTGTGCCCTTCCATATAGCTCGCCAAACAACTGATAGGCGTTTCAAAGATCGCCGCATTGCCATTTAGTGGAGACGGGTATTGAGACCAGGAAGTCAGCATCGGGTGATCAGGGATCTGACGCTGGAGCGTCGGCTCCGACGTAGCGTGAACCGCACGATTGCTGTAAGGTACCCAGAACTTCTGCGAGTCAAACGGATACGTTGGCAAATCGACGCAAGAACAGGCGAGGCGTTCGTCAAAAACGCGTCGCCAATCCACAGGAACACTGGTTCGGTACAGTCGGGCCAAGCTACCCGTCAGCGAGTCCCATGCCGCAGTTTCTTTGAGTATCGAAGGAAGACGCAAGGTCTCTCGGGACAGCGTCAGCGTCGCATCGATCATGGGCAAACAGACTGGATGCGGCCCAACGTCGATCCACGCAGCGATTTGGGAGGGATCCACACACCGTTCAAGTTCTCGCAGACCTTGGGCGAACAGAACAGGCTGGCGACAATGCTTTGCAAAGTAGTCAGCTTGAAACGTCATACTGTCACCCACAGGAATGACAGTCCCGTATACATTGGATGCGATCGGGATAGACGGAGGATGGACTGGGAGTGTCGCGGCATGATCCCTGAGATCGTCCAGAATTGGATCCATGGCGGAAGAGTGGAAGCCGAGCGGAACCTGAAGGGCGACCGTCTTGCAACCGAAAGCGGACATCAGATAGGTCGCCAACAGTTGTAGTTCTTCAACGGGGCCCGCGACCACGCAGGAGGACTCCGTGTTCACGCACGCAACCGTCAAGTTCAAAATTGGCGTGTCGGTCGTCAGAATCTCCTGCACCTGCGCGGAAGGGAGGTTGATGGAAATCATTCCTGTTTTCCCGATGGCACATGCCTGAGACATTAAACGAGCCCTCTTTGCCACAATGGAGAGGGCAGTCTCGATTGACAGGACGCCGGCTGTCACCATTGCGGCATACTCTCCTAGACTAAAAGCAGTACTCAGCGTAGGTCCGCGTACAATAATGGCAAGTCGATAACTCACCTTTGCCCGATGACCCCGGCGGGAACCACTCCCCAGTGCTTCCATAGAGTGGCAAGACCGAACTCTACAGCGAGTATGGCGCACTGATAAGCTTCGAACTCCTCGTCCGCTCCAAAGACGCAGTCTGAAATCTCTGTCGAGATAATGGGGAGGATACCGGGATAGCCGAGAGAGAGGAGGCAACGTTGACACTGATCGATACAGCTTCTGAAGACCGGCGACGTGGCATAAAGGGAACCACCCATATCGAGATACTGACTTCCTTGTCCAGAGAAAACGAATATCACTTGACCCCCGTGCGGCTCGACGTGGGTGATGGGCGCAATGTCGAGAGCACGAATAAGCTGGCCCTTGTCCCTCGCAATAACCGCCAATCGGAAAGGGTACAGTTGACGGCGAGCGGTAGCAGTGTAAGCAATATCGCCGAAAGGTACGTCGCGGTTCTGAGCGTCTTCGAACCATTGCGTGTATCGCGACCGGAGATTTTCAAGCGCTCCGGCTGACTTGGCTGAAATACCGAATATGAAAGACGAAGTGATCGAAGAATGATTGGGCTTGATGTACTCCTCAAGTATCAGCGCTCCGTTCGAGCCAGCTGCGCCAAAATTATTGAGCACGGCGATTCGAGGGGTGGATTCAGAAACCCATGGAACCGGAATTGTATCAATAACCGTGTTATAGACGTCCATGGGAGCAATAAGAGGATGGAGTGTCTTCAAGGAGATCTGAGCCGGAATGACGTTATATCGTAACATCAACAAAAGTTTGCACAGTCCTGCAGCCCCAGAAGCCGCCTCTAGGTGGCCGATGTTCCCCTTGATCGACGTAACATGAAGAGGATTGTCCCGAATTCGACCCTGGGAAAGAACTGAACAGATACTCGCAAGCTCGCACGAGTCTCCTGCTTCAGTTCCGGTACCGTGGGCCTCGACAACGCTGACGCGAGTCGGACAAATAGAAGAATTCTCGAGGAGCGTCTTGAGCAGATCGGCTTGCGTAGGGCTATGGGGATGGGAGATTGATGACGCCAGACCACTCTGATTAACCTCAACGCCTCGAATAATACCCATGATGTTGTCGTTCTCCGCTATAGCGTCACTCAATCGCTTTAGGACGAACAAGCAACAACCCTCTCCTCTAGAATAACCATCTGCGGACGCATCAAAGCTTTTGCACTGACCAGAGGGACTCAAAAAGTGACCCCGTTCCAGGCCAACGAACATCTGTATCATGCGTTAGTCCGCTGTACCAAGTGACGTATAGTGAACGTACGTTGGGACTTGTCATAATGTTAACGCCACCAGCGAGGGCTGCATCACAATCTTTAATCATCAAGGCCCTGCATGCTTGATGAATCGCCACGATAGAAGACGAGCATGCAGTATCCACCACGACCGAAGGTCCACCAAACTGCATGGCATACGATATGCGACCGCTCAAGAACGCCCTCAGTGTACCTTGAGATAACGTTAGTTTGACTTGATCAAAAAACGCTAAACAGAAGTCTCACCGGTGCTATAATGAATGTCAATGTTGTCGGCAAGATTTTCAGCATAATCTTGTGTCGCTGCTCCGATATAGCAGCCGAATGTGGCACGTCGAAAACAGGGCGTTGCGTCAGGAACATACCCCGCACTCTCGAGAGCTTCATAAGCCGTGTGCAGCAGAACACGTTGTTGAGGATCCATGCTCCTCGCCTCCCGTGGAGAGATCTTGAAAAACTTGTGATCAAAATCGGCAAAATCAGACATGAAATTGCCCGTTTCGACCTTTATCTCACAAGGAGATGACACGACATCAGCCGCAGAGTGAAAAGGGACTTTGAAACGATCGTCCGGAATCTAGATAGATGTATCAGTCATCCTAAGGTTATAATATATCAGCCATGCTAACCTTTGAAACGGTATTGATACCTGTTTCCAGTACCTCCCACAACTGAGCGGTGTTAGCAGCGCCCGGTGTATGACCTGCCATACCAATGATGGCAATAGGCTCTTGCTTCGCATGGGTAGGAGGGGCTTCTTTGCGTGTATCCGAAGTAGCGTCGACGCAACGCAGTACGCATTCAGGTACGACACTCTCCAAAGCTCGGAGAGTGCTTGATCCGGGACCGATATTGATAGCTAAAATTCCCACGCCGGGTGGAATGACAGACGCCACCTTCTTTGCAACGAGATCCCAGTTAACAGGATAAACTAGCACCATGTCGAGCACCAGGTGGACGAGTGAAGGGTAAGCTGAGCTAGGCTGGGCTATATCACCAGATATTGTTGATCTCAAAGGACAGCGGAGATCTTGGTAATCCGGAAATCGTATGTTCTGCTTCTGAATATCTGCCAAAATCCGGTCTCGAGTATCTGGGAGATGCAAGTCCGAGTGATAAAGCGCATCGACCGTCGTGGGATGCACAGTGCAATGCCGAGATACGAAGGTCGAAAACCTGACCAACAAGTCCGGTCGACCTGAAACTGTCACGTTCCTTTCGTCAAGGACCGCCGTCACGCGAAGTGAAGGGACTCGAGAATTCTAAAGCGACCAAATTAGTGATAGAAAGAGAAGATACGACCGCCGACTAACCTTTTGTTCGAATCGGGCTATTTGGTGTTCGACGTCAGCTTTCGTCAAACCGAGGCATGCCACACTCCAAGGGAGGGCAGTATCCACAGGTTTTTCCTTGACCAACTTCCTCGTAGTTTGTACGACACGTAAGGCGATCCAAAACACTAAGCGAAAGACTTCGACTGCGGTGGTGATATAGGAAAGTGGGTTGTGAGAGGCGGCAACAACACAAGCAGGGAAAATTCCAGACGATAGACCGAGGACTCCGATAGTGTGGACGATGTTGGCTTGGAGGAGATGAAGCAAAGAGCGAGAAGTAGTTTGAGCATAGGACTGATAGCGCAGTATCTGTGCGAGGAAAAGAAAAATTCCAGAGATGATATGGTTTTTGGCGTATTTGGGGTCGGGTATAAGCAAGCGACGAGGATCATCAAAATCAGAGGGACATATGCCACTCTGATCGAGTTCCTCTGGGGATAAAGCTGCAAGTTCTGCAAGGAGGACATCGAGGCATGAAGAGAGGAGGAGGGAACCTGTGGAAGAGCTCGCGTCGCTGATTGCCTGGTCGGCAGCATGTCTCAAACTCGTTCTCGTCGTTCCTTGTCCTGCAAATACTGGAAGTACGATCGTACTGGGATCGGGGATCAGCAGCTCGCCACGAGGCGACCTGTTGGCATAATATGTCAGCGAGACGAGCGTCATGAACGTATCAGTGCGCACCACGCGACGGCATCCGGTGCCAAAGGCCTCATAGTACGATGGACGGGAGATGGATGGGTTCAGACTTGTGCTGGGTGACGAAAGGGAGGGCTACTAAAATAGCGAGCCCGAATCCGAGGAAAGCGAACGACTTTCCGCTTCTCGTCTCTTCTGTTACTTCCAATGGACGGTTCGTCCAGTCTCCTGCTGTTACATAACTTCCGAAGATAAAGTTACTATTACACCTGGTCCCGAGCTTCCTCTGCAATATTAACGTTCCTGACGGTCAGAAGTAACGCCCGTCTCACGCAAGCTACCTCCGTGATGCAGCTGGATACGGGGTCAACGTAGGGGAATTGAATCGTGCCTAAGTGATCCGTTGACGAAGCCCGATCGACCAATGCGAGGGACCACCGCAAAGCGGACGGACATGTAACAGGGCCATTCGTGCAAACGCTTTCCTGATGCGCACACGTCAGCGATCTGTTGCGCTGATGGTTCCTGGCCCGAAGTCCCAGTGCAGCATCGACATAAATATCAAAAAATTTCCAAGAAGGCTAGCCCATGGGATTCCTGGAAGTCTGATCGCCTTGCCAATATTTCCACCTCTATCCGTACGTCAATTCACAAGAGTCGGGTACGGACGAACCTTGGTCCATATCTATTGGATTCATAAACCCGGTGGCGGATGTTCATCAAAAAGACTTCTAGTGCTTGTATCGTAGTACCGTTCAACGCTGAGCAGACCGTCACCAGGTAGACGTTAACCCGTAGAAATGACTGGCAAGACGACAGTCCTTCCATTCTTCGTAAATCGCTCTTCGAAGTGCTAGAAGACAGACTCAAAATCTCGATTTTGCGAGAGCCAATGTCAGTTACCTGGGCGGAAATTCTCCAAACCCAAGGAGACGAAGTTTACTGGTGGTTACGTAAGCTATCCCAGCAAATTCGTGCAAGCATCGCTAGTACGCAAGTTACTTTTCATCATATGCCGCTACAAAACGACCAATGTTGGGCGTATTCGCAGTTGCCAGCGAGGAGTGGAAATTTCCCAAAAACTATGATACGTACTTATCTTGCCGACCATACCGGGATCAAACGAAGCTCACCTAGTAGCCCTACATCACAGGAGACATCGTTGACCAACCTCACCTAATACGTCCCACGAGAGACACGTAGCATGCTTCTCGAAGATGCTGTACTCCCGATTGGAGCCCGTCTTGGATGTAAACTTGATTTGCTCCCATTCGAATTGGTATCACCTTTCACTTTCACGGCCTCGACCAACGTAATCTCACGGCAGCCTTTCCCGATAAACTGGTAAGTGATGTTAACACTGTTCACCCTAGTGCGCCAATCTGGTTCAAGGGGGCTGCAGCCTGCAGGAGAAATGATGACACTGTCTCTCTTTGAACATATCACTTATGACCTTCTGGGATCGGAATCGATGTATAAGTGTAGTAGAAAGGAAGGAAATCCAGAACCTTTTTCGACCGATTCGGCCGAATCGGTCGGGACATCTCTTCGCTAGCCGAGCGAAGGTACCGCCGATCACGGGTCTCTCGTACAGAAGACTAATCCGCTGATGCGGCAGCACCCAGCAACTGCTCGAGCCCCATGGAAAATGTACGAAGTTCCTCGGGGTCCTTGAAGCAAGGACGGTATTCGCTGAGCACCCGACCACGAACATCATGAACCCTTGACAGGACCAACTTGAAAAGAACCACAAACCTCGAGGGATACGGAAGGAAGCATATGGATATAAATAATGTCTCGGACTCGGAAGTTGCGTAGACCCTACGGGATTATTTTGCCGCAATGAGCATGAGAATGATAGCGTGGACGAAATATTTCATGATCAGCCAACGGGTGAGATACTGTACATTATCAGCGTCCTTTCATGTTGCCATCAATTGTAAGTATACAGAAAGTCCACAAAGACATACTTTGCATTTGCAGGGCCCCACAAATGTGACTGCCAGTGGGCATTCAAATATTCATACTGGGCCTCGTGGACACCTACTTGACGAACTGCCATGGGCCATCACCGTCAAAGGCCAAAAGCAACTCGCGCTACGGTTCGGGCAGCAGCAGGGCCGATGGAGGATGAGTTTACTAAACCATCGCCTAAGCTTACGAACATTATTCGGCTACGTACTTTGAAGTTTGAACGCATGGACGGCGCCTGTTCTTCGCCTCCCGCCACCTGCGCAGACTCTGAGATGCAAGGATTGTTGTAGAGGAAAACACCCAGGTAACTGCGGGTTTCGGAACTTGCTGAAACACCAGCTAATTCGACCTACTGCCAGCAGGGAAAGCGAATTTGTAAGCTTGCACTCGGAAGCCGAAAATGAGACTCGGCGAAACTTGTCTCCACCTGGTGAGCCTTTCTTCTACGTTTGGCATTCCCCACATCGAAATTATTTTACTCGAGTTTGACATTGGAATATTCGTTTCGGGTGTATACCATGTTTTTGCCATCCTTTCATTCACGACTGAAACCTGCACTTACTCTTGCTTACCCGTGACCTGCCCGCTGTCGTATGAAGCGCTCGCCAGATTTTACGAGCATCATGACTGAATGCCCACTCGATCATTACGCTGGTTTTCCCTGGCTGAAGGAAGAATCCGTTGGGGATTTTGTCTCCCGCTACGCTCAGCTGTCAGTCAGGGGCAAACGAGTTCTCGACCGTCTGCTCGTGCTATTGCCATCCCATCTCAAGTCTCGACCGACATTTCATGTCTCCCCGTTCCAACCTGCACTCCTCTTTTCCATCTGCGACGCTTTCCAACTCGACCATGCTGACAATTCCGCTGAGCAAAGCGATCCGTCCGTTTTACCCTCGGTGTTGGGTAAGCTACGAGATTGGAGACTTCTCGATCCGGATTATCGATACAGTCCCGGAGGCGTCCACAAACTTGCTCTCGACTTGGCGGGGATTGCAGACGAGGCTTCCGCTTCAACCAGTTCCGATCTCAGTCGCGTATCTCACGCTCGCCTCAGGCTGAAGTGGGTCGGCCCAGATTCGCCACGCGAGAGCCAAGACCGAGAATCATCCTCGTCAACACCCCCATCGCCGTCGTCATCTCGGTCTGGCGTTCTCGATTCGGCGCAGGAGTGCGCGCATGCTCTTCTGGATCTGAACGAATGCCGTTCTGACGCTGGATATGAATCTTGCCAGGCTGGCAGGCTAGGTACCCCGGATTCCGAGGACGCTAGCGCTGCCGTATCACCGCGACACCATTCCGTGTCTGGGTTCCGTAGTGGTTGCTCGGCGTGCCGTCACCTTCGGCTCTCTGCTCCAACTTCTACCCCTCCAAGCCCACGCATTGCTTCCTTACCGTTCAACGATGTCAAACAGTGCGATGTGCGTGTCAACTCCAGCGTCCCATTGCCCAAACATCGGAAGTCCAGTGCCCAACATACCTCGCCCAGGAAGACGAGACGAGAAAAAGACAAGTCTTCGCAGTCCATCTCTGCTGGCGCACACGTCGACGAAAACGAACCACCTATTTCCAAACCAATGGCTGTCCAAAAAGGCATCGGCATCTCGTTCCCGCGCCAGCGTACACATTCCCCCCGTATATCGAACGTCCTTCTACCGCGGGAGCCATTTTCACCCGTCGCCGCTTCCGTCCAACGGCGCCTGGAGCCGAGTCACCTTTTAGATCAAGCCCGCCAAGGTGATAAGCACACGACCAGTCACCGCCTCGCTTCTGTTGATCTTCGGTTGTCCATGGCAAACCCTTGTCCGAACCATGCTTCTCCAAATGATCTTCACCCGCATGCGCCGATGCGCGCACAGAGTTTTTCCTATACACCAATGAGGTCACATGGGGTCGGAAGCGTCGGCGCTGGGGTCCCGAAGCTGTCGTCGAACGCGGTGTGGTCCCAATCGAGTAAACGACTTCCATCATGGAGTGAAACCCATCCCACGACGAGGACGACTTCTGTGAAACCTACCGGTTCGATGTCGCCGCCTGCCTCCAAGGCGAGTCTTGCGAACCCGCATCCACATCCGTTTGGTACTCGGTCACGACCGTCGAGCACCTCGATACCGCGAAGCCTCACGAGCGATGTGAAACACCGCGATCGTTGCTCGGTGTCTTCCCAGAGACACAAACACACGTCGAGCGTTGGCGTTCTTCCCTTGTCACCGGCGTCCCCTTTGATTCACGCCCGAAGATGGCAGGTATAACGTATACTGTACGATTGTTTTAATGGCCCTGCATTTGATAGTCGCTGGTTAATTTTTCTCTTTTTCTTTTTTGATGCACGCCACGAGTTATTTGTTTCTGTGTTTTCCCCCCTTCCCGCCTCCCGCTTTTTTTTTCACGACGTTGAGAGTTACGCATTTGATGACAGGATGTTTTTTTTTCCTCCTCTGCAGCAGTATTCTTCGCGACGTGGATTCAATGTCATAGTCATGTTTTTTTTGCACGATAGCTACCTAGCTCACCCAAGTCCTCTCTTACCGTACGTGCCCCCATCCAAGTCTTCATAGCTGAAGACTTGAACAATAGGAGTAATAGATCGTCTGGGTGACAGACGTCTTTGGTTGGCGAAGTCCGTCGATGTTTATCGCCGTGATTTTGAAGACGGGAGCTTGGAAGCACGAGTACCGGATCAGATGAGGGATGCTGGCGGTATCGGACCGGCGTCCGTGAGCTTGGTGACGGTCATCGCCGGCGCCCCGTCCAGCTTACTATCGCGTACAATAACTTCGTCAGTCGCCTTGATTCGTCACTTTCTGAAAAGACATAATTCTACGATTACTTTTGCAGTCCACACTACTTCATAGCATCTATGATCAATTCTAATGCTTTCCGAACTCGAATGAGCAAATTCAGAGCAGAAATGAGTGAGATAGCAAAAGGTGGGTTGTCACGCTGAATCGTCACTTTCATGTCACCTGCCGAATAGTGCCGTGGCTGAGTTTAAGCTGACTCTGAAGTTTATTCAACCTGCCGGGCAGATGCCGAGCCACTGCAAGTCCTCACCACGCTACCCACCGGGTCGGGATGAGGCTGCTTCGCCTTCGCAGGTCGAACGGTGAAAGCAGCCGACACCCGGGAACATATCGCCCCATTCGTCCGTTCATTTTGTACCCCAACCATGACATGACAGTATATACGATACATACACTCATTTCCGGCCACATGACACATACAGTCCATACTACACGGTGACTTCACACCTTGCCTATGCTAGTTTTGATGCATCCCAGGTTGCATCATCCTCTAATTTGAATAAGCAGCCCTACTGACGTAGATACGATATTTAGCATCCATACTATAATTCCTAGCACAACTTACTAGTCCTGTCGCGAGCTGACTGTCGGAGTCCGAACACTTCAAGTGTGACACCCTGTGACCATGTGTGATATTTGTGTGACTGACGAACCAAGGCGACTGACGAAGTTATTGTACGCAATAGTACTATGATTTGCGATGATATATCAACTCAGCGAAGTCCATCCTAATAAAATCTAGCAAGCATGCACACCTGAGGGGGAACTTGACGAGTAGGCTTGGGTTACTACATACTTACCATTATTTTTTGAGGGTATTTGTTCCTTATGACGACACGAGGAAACAGACTTACACTGACAGAGTCCCGAGATCTGAGCTGATCTCCGCGTGGTCTGGGAAGATCATGTAATACCTGCAACATTACACAACGAGACTCGACATGCCAGACAGGCGAGCAGCTTGAGGCAAAACGTATGATTTACGATTATTCTCTGAACGACAAAGTATGACATCGTAGACATTGCAAACCACCAACTTGGGACTCTTCCCGACATCTTCCCATCAACTTTCATTCAACAACGAAAGGGTTGCTAAAAGAAGGAGGGGGGCTGGAGGGAACAGGTGTCAGCGATCTGCATTCGAGAGCCACAGAGAGCGACAGAGACGCAAGGGGTACATACTTCGGGTTGGGACCGGTTGCGACGAATTCATAGCTTCTGGTGGGTGATGTCAATGGATACACTCGCCGAAGGTCTTAAAAAAAGGGTACGCACCCTGGGTTGATGTTGGAGAGGACTACATAGACCACCGGCTGAACGGATAGATCGTTTTCGACGGAATACAGCTGCCCTGATTCTAAATCCGACAACTGGAGGTTGACGCTAGAGGGATCATTGTCATCAGAATTAAACTTGAGGGCCACTTCGGCGCCCGGATGGACATCCTCTGGCGCGACTATTACCCACGCAGAAACGTGGATGAGGAGGAGGGCAAGAACACTGTTGATGGGCACACGGTCAGTGTCACACCAATTTCAATGAAGATGAGGATACCTGAGCTTGGCGAACATGACAGGTGAGATATTGTGAGACTACCAAATGATACTTGGAAGATGACTGCCAGTGAGGGGACCCAGCTGGCTTTTTATACCCGAGACGTGGCGAAATTTTTTTTCAACATTTATTTCGGTTCGCGTCCTAATCTTGGTAAAATGTTTGTGGAGTCACGACACGAACCGAACACTTGGTGTCAATGAGGAGAATAAGTACGTATTTGAACGTACGAAGGAAGTTTTTGAAGCCTCATGTTCGCTTCCGCGGCATAATGTAACGTGTTCACAATGGTGATGACGCGACACAATTGGCGAACAACGATGGTTAAATTAACGTTAGTCACTGGCGCCGGACGTATTGGCTCGCACCTTGAGGGGGACGACTTAGCGCTCATATTGCCTATCCAGGCTGACCAATCCATGACAAACTTATCTAGAAAACTAGCCAAGCATAATGCGACATTACTCACTTCATATATAGAGGTTGGCGCCGTAAAGGCCAGGTGCTCTGGTCCAATCAGAGTCCTCGCTAACCCTCGCGTAGGCTCGCAAAAGCCCTCAGAAGCGTAACGTAATAGTTGCTCTCTGCTGATGCCGGCGGCGGCCGGGTACTTGATACAACATGCGCCGACAAATGATCGCTTTGTCAAGCTTGAATATGACCATTTGCATGGATTTTAGGAAAATCAGAATGGTGGAAATATATATAAACGTCAACATCGGAGTAGTGGCTCGTCTATCTTAGATTCACCTCTTAGTCATCTTGTTCGGCTTGATCTTGACTTTAAAGTTGTGTGTTGGATGGGATGAACTGGATGCAAGTCAAAAATTCCGCTCGCTGCACCCACTTGGGCCCAAAGGGATAGGCCCAAAGAGATAACTTTATTGGCTGCAGCGTTGAATGAATGTGTCGTTCTGGGCAGAACATGTGTGATCTTCCTAGTCCGTGTGGCATGAGTAATAAGTGAGGTGGCGCAGTTCTTTACCGTACTTCACCTCGCTGTAGCATCCGCAACGCTCAGCCGCTGAGGAGCGTCATAGCTCCTGCGTCTTGTCGTTTTTCGCACGCACGCACCACTCCCTCTCCAGGTCCAATGAACGACAAGACATCCTGCAAGACATCTCATCGTCCGTTGTACGTCATTCAGTCTTCTTAGCTTTGGCATCGCGTGACCTGTTTGGTTTCCAACCCTCGCAGCTCGCTTTCGCGGCCAAGAGTGCTTCGAGCTTTTGCCCATTCCATTCCCTATCTCTTTCCGCGCGTAGTACTATACTGTTCCTTTACCATGTACCTATCAGTTCTCATATATCGTCCCTCTCGTGCAAACCTTAGCATTCGGTATTCACAGAAATAGATTCATTTGGTTAACTTAGACGCTCAACAAGGAATCTCACGCCCGCTGTCACGTGACTCCAATCGTATGACGAGGAGATCATTTGCAAGT
>JBBPMW010000930.1:0-12977 GCA_038090535.1 Tylopilus alboater | reverse complement strand
AATGTTTTGGTTGCTACGGTTAACACGTTTCACGCGCGGAAAGGAATAAATGGAGGATAATGGACATACAGATTGTCCAAAGAGGGGCAAGGAAAGAGAGGATAAAGGCATATCCGCTCGGCCAGCCGTTAACTAAACAACCGAATTAGTAGAGTGCAAGAACTGACAAAGAGCACAGACCATCGGAAAAGTTTCCGAGGGCGAAGCTGGCGCTATTCATGTATTCCTTCGGGGTAGCAGCTGGAAGGCCGATGATGACCGCAAAGCAAAGGCTGGTAATGTGGGTCAGTATCCAGGCTGTTCAGAAGTCGGGTACGCTAGACAATTCCCACAACAAAAGCAAGATAGGAGCAAAGGTAGGGAGTAGAGAGACCACTCACCAGAAATTGAGTATGATGTACAGATTTTGCAGTCGCGCGAGGATGTCAGTCCCAAGTGAGCAAATGATACCATGAGAGAAGATTATTGCCACATAGATCCCGCTGCATAATATCAGCAAGGCGAGGAGAGACAATAGGAATGTAAGCATACAAGGTCTGGGCTTGTGTGGCAACAAAGTTCTGGTTACCGATGTTAATGGCTGCGGCAATCTGGACGGCGCAACCCCAATCAATGGAGGCTGAAAGCATTGTACAGCACAACATGAGATACGGGAAGCCAGTCGGAGGCACCCAGAATGAGATGGATAACTCACCGACTGATGCAATACACCCTATGGTATTGGCATCTGACAGAATGGTAAAGTAGCTGTAAAGGGCATGCGACGCGTTGACGTACAACCGACAATCCAGGAGAGAAGGTTTCGGTAGCGAGGAGATGAGAGTGAGTGCGTCCAAAAGTAGAGCTATCTCATGCATCGTTCGTTTCGTTGCGCTAGGAATGTGGGATAATGCGACTCACACCACCCGAAGTAGGTGCGGCGGAACCGAGCTCTGCCATGGCCATTCCGACACAAATGATAAAGAGGCTCGCGACCGCCCACTGAAGTCAACAGGGGATAGTTAGTAAATAGATAGGGACAAAGACACAAATAGCACAAGTCGCGCTTATCGGAATGGCAAAGATTAGGTTGTCCAGGAACTCAAGCAAGGCAAGACTAGAATATTGCACGTACTCCCCACACCATTGCGGAAGGACCACCATTCGGAAGCGAGTAAATGAGGACGGAGCTGCATGTTACCATCGGACGAGGTAAGCACAAACACTCATGGTATGCTCGAGTTACTCACGCAATCGACGGAAGTAAGCCAATTATGCTGAATGCGATTCCAAAGACCTATTGATGTGACACAATCAGTGGTCTCTAGCACTAGGGCAAATGAGCTAATCACCTCGAGTGGAGTGAAAGCCCTCTTGAATTCCTGTTTGTATCCAAGCTCGGCGAGGAGTTGTTCGTCTGCCCTCGCGATGGCCTCCTTGTTAGTCATTGTCGTGAACAGAGGATGTGAAGGTGAGAGCCTGCGAGAACCCGAGGGACGAGTTATCGGCAACAGTGTTGCTTTTATCCCGAAACCTGGTGCCTAGTAGGAATCGCGGGAACAAAAGATACCGGATAACCTAGCGTGATAAGGACTGTGCGATAGCGCCGAGTAAGCCCGTAGTAACCTCCTACGGGATGTAATTAATTTGCGACGACATCGGCCAATCTCTAACTGATGGCGGTAGTGACGTGGAATGCAGGATCAATTGTTTCTCCGGCTGCGAGCACTGGACCTCGGCATCGAAGGGGACTGAACCAGAGCCGGGGCGTCGTTCCTGGAGGGGATAAGTTCCAACTATCAACGGGCTGATCACACGACACACGATAACACGCACCACAGACATGATCTAAATCAGGCGTCTTCAAATTCGCCAATGATGATGGCCTTGAGATGGTCTACTTTCCATCATCGGGTGTGGACTTGGAGCGTTCGGATCATCAATCTGTACACCCTCGGCTTGCCGGATTCCGCAGTTGTTTACCTAATATTGCTCGCCTTCTGAGTCGCACTCTCCATCACTTCGTGCCCTGTTGTCACCATCGTGTCATTCCCCCCGACAGTGCCTTGGTCCATAGCGTCGTACGGTGGTAAGATCGGCGAGATGAGTGAGTGGGAATATGGTGCGGTGAGCGCAAGTGAAGCTACCAGGCATGCGTGCCCGGTCGTCAAGAAAGACGCGTAGGCGCTGTGGAGAAGCGCGTGGACGCACACATAGGTGGACTGGCGCTGAGTGTGGTGTTACGAAGCGGTAGAGAGATAGGAAGTGGTATGGGCAAAAGCCCGAAGCACTGTCTTGGCCTCGAGAACGAGCTGCGAGGGTGGGTCGGGAACCGAACAGGTCGCGTGATGAGGCGGAAACGGAATGACGTGCAATGGACGATAAGAAGCTGTCTTGTCCCTCTGTGTACCTGGAGAGGGAGAGGTGGGTGCGAAAAGGAGCTAGGACGCTCCTCAGCTGAGAGTTGCGCCCCCTCGCTTACTCATGCGTGGATTGAATTCATGATCTGCCTAGAACGACATCCCTCAAGAGCGTCAAAACCACCAGTTCCTGGCGTATCCCCATCCACCGCTTCCTAATCCATCACACCAAATCGACACGGGCTTCTTCAACCTGCGCCAAGATCTGCGATGTCTGCGAAAGCATTGTCGCGCCTGATTCTGTAGCATGTGGGCGAAGTAGTACACTGGGCGCAAGTTTCTGTAATAGGAAGCAAGATCGATCAAAATTCGTAAAGTCACAACGGGGTTGACGGACGCACCCAATAGATGGTCGTAGCGCAGCATTCGCTCATTCCCTTCTCAAGGGCGGCCATGATTTTCTCGTGCTGGCATACTCGCGAAACCGTTATTCGTGCTGCATCCACGTTTCCAGCTTTTTATAATTCTCTGTGAGGATGCAACGTGGTTAACACTAGGCTGGTGTTGGCAAAAATTACCTCAAGCGCACCGAATTGCTGCTGTGTGGGCTGTGTTTGATACCTCTTGTTCGGGCTTATTCACTTGAAACTTGGCAACGTCTGCCTCTCTCACATATCTCGCCTTTGATTCCCTGTCGATGAATCCCACCAGTGGATTCCTTTCTTGTGCTTGGTCATTTCTTTCCCATGTTCTGTCATTTCTTCCAATCTGTGCGCTTTTATTTGTTTGGCCTGCTGTATTCTTCCATTTCTGATGAAGCCAACTTTCTAGGTCGCTCAGCTACCCTGGCACAGTCTGGCAGCGAAGTACACATACCACATACTACTCGCGAGCGAGAAGAACCGAATGGATTAGATTCGGAAGAGTATTGCACCGAGTCAACAGTTGGGGAAAAATATGTCTTAATTACTCGTGGGTTCCGTAGCGCGAACCCGAACCGTCGCTGACATGTGGGACAGGCATTCGCACAACAGGTGTTGTCATCACATTGAGGCGCATCCCGGTTGGTTTCTACGTGGCGGTACAAGCTGAAAACGTGACCAAGCGAACTTCGAACAAGCCCGTATCGGTAGGAAAGGACCTAGTGGAATGGGACGATGAGATTATACTGTGAGTCACCACCCTGTTCATGTCGCTTGCTGTTTGCTTAATGAAGTTCAAGGCCCTCGGATCGGTCGTCGAGGATATCTCTCACGGTATTTGCATCGTTCGAGTTGGGAACAACGTTGGGGGACGGAGAAGCTCTTCGCAAGTTCGAAACCACTGTTGGCGAGCTACTTGACCGCCACGGACAATCGGAACGTAAGTAACACCATTTTCTTTCCCTCCTGGCACCTAAACACTGTCGCGCAGCTGTCAAATTTGTGGAACAAAGCGATGGGGAGGTTGACTCTTCGCGCTCTTCTTTTGAAATCGAGATCGAACGGCGGGCTTATGGTCGGAGCGAATACACAGGTGCCTCCAGTGTGAGCAGATTGTATTGACTGAATGCTAAACGTATACTTACCTTGTGCCATCAGCCGCCAGACTCAGAGGAAATGCGCCAGCTGGGAGACTTGACGAATAGGGGACATCATGCGCTCAATCGTTATCGCGAACTTCAGGAACAACGAGATCTCGACGAATCCATTAGCTGTTTTGAACAGGCTCGAGACCGGTGTCCACTGAACCACCCTAGTTGTGCTGCTATCCTGTTCAACCTAGCCAACGCTCAGTTGATTCACTGCCGAGTGAATGACGTATCCCCCAAATTCGACTTGTCAATCAATCTTTATCGGGATGTACTTCGTCTTCGCCCCCGTGGTCACCCGGATCATCCATTCACATTACTTAGTCTCGGCATAGCTCTTGAAGCTCGCTTCCAAAGGCAATATGATAAAGCAGACGAGGCAGAGGGTGAATCACTCCTTTCACAAGTACTGGACGTTGCCCCGTCGGATAGCTATACATACCACGCGGCAGTTCTTGCACTCGGCAGTACTGCGAAGCCCGAGCTAATCCAGCCGACGGATATTTCCGAGTCCCAAACCATCGAGAATGACCTTGACGACGACGACGACGACGGGGAGGTTCAAAGGGTGGACGCCGCCCTACAATGGATGTTCCATCCTGATTCCTGCGAGCATGTATTGCTCGATCACCTTGGCACTCTGTTCTGCGTCCGATTCAACCGCTTAGGTGACCTTGGGGATCCGGAGAAGGCGAGATCGATGCTGGAGGTTGTAATACGATTCATCTCCGACGACCATCCTGACAAGCCTTCATGGCTGGATGACTTCGGCGACTTATTGTTGACTCGCTATACGCGCTATGGGCATCGTGCGGACCTGGAGAAATCAGTAACAATGTCCGAAGATGCGGTACAATTCACACCTGATGGCGATCCAGATAAACCTTTGTGGCTAAGCAATCTTGGCCACTCGTTGTTCACCCGCTATCAGCACTTCAGAGATGTCGATGACTTGGAGAGATCGATTTTGCTAAGAGGGGACGCACTGCAATTGACACCCGATGGACATTCAGACAGGCCTCTGCGGCTCGGCAAGCTCGGCAAATCATTGTTGGCTCGCTACGAGCGCTTCGGAGATGTCGCCGACCTGCAGAGATCGATCTCTTTATTCGAGGATGCAGTGCGACTCACACCTAATGGCAATCCAAACAAGCCCGCGCAGCTAAACAACCTCGGCAACTCATTGTCCACTCGCTACGAGCGCTTCGGAGAGATCGTTGACCTGGAGAGATCCATTTCGCTAAGAGAAGATGCGCTTCAAATCACACCTGATGGCCATCCAAAGAAGCCTGTACGGCTAAACAACCTCAGCCATTCGTTGTTAGCTCGTTATGACCGCTTTGGAGATGTCGTCGACTTGCAGAGATCGATTGCGTTGAAAGAGGATGCACTGCAATTCACACCTGATGGACATCGGGACAGGCCTTTACGGCTAAACAACCTCGGCGGCTCGCTATCAACTCGCTACGAGCGCTTTGGAGACATCTTCGACCTGGAGAGGTCGATCTCTTTGTACAAGGATGCAGTGCAATGCACACCTGATGGTCATCCAGACCAGCCTACACGGTTGTACAACCTCGGCGACTCGTTATTGACCCGTTATAAACGTTTCGGAGACGACATCGACCTGAAGGAGTCAATTCCAATGTTGGAGGATGCGGTGCAATTAACACCTAATGACCATCCAGACAAGGCTTTATTACTGAGCAGCCTCGGCTACTCATTATCGAATCGCTATGAGCGCTTCGGAGACACCGCCGACCTAAAGAGATCAATTTTGCTGAAAGAAGATGCACTGCAACTGACACCCGAAGGACATCCAGATAAGCCCGCACGGCTAAACAACCTCGGCACGGCGCTGTCGACCCGCTATGAACGCTTCGGAGATGTCGCCGACCTGGAGAGATCAATCTCTTTGTTAAAGGATACAGTGCAATTTACACCTGATGGCCATCCAGACATGCCCCCGCGGCTAAGCAATCTCGGCTACGCGTTGTCGACTCGCTATCAGCGGCTCGGGGAGATCGTCGACTTAGAGAGATCGATTTCTCTGTTCGAGGATGCAGTGCAATTCACACCAGATGGGCATCCAGACAAGCCTGCGCGGCTAAACAACCTCGGCAACTCGTTATCCACTCGCTATGGGCGCTTCGGAGAGATCGTCGACCTGGAGAGATCCATCTCATTGAAAGAAGATGCGCTTCAAATCACACCTGATAGCCATCCAGAGAAGCCCGCACGGTTGAATGACCTCGGCAGATCGCTGTCGACTCGCTATGAGCGCTTGGGAGACATTGCTGACTTGGAGAGATCGATTTCTTTGCTCGAGGATGCGGTGCAGTTCACGCCTGATGGATATTTAGACAAGTCTTTACGGCTGGACAACCTCGGTGAATCGTTGTCGACTCGCTATAGGCACTTCGGAGATGTCACCGACCTGGAGAAATCGATCTTGCTAAGAGAGGGCGCATTGCATTCCACACCCGAAGGACATCAAGAGAGGCTCATACGGCTGAGCAGCCTCGGCAGGTCGTTGTCGACTCGCTATGAGCGTTTCAGAGACATTGTCGACCTGGAGAGATCTATTTCTTTGCTCGAGGATGCAGTGCAACTTACGCCAGATGGACATCCAAGCAAACCTTTACGGTTGAACAACCTCGGTGACTTGCTGTCAACTCGCTATGAACACTTCGAAGACGTCACCTGCCTGGAGAGATCGATCTCTTTGTTCAAGGATGCAGTGCAGTTCACACCTGATGGTCATTCAGAAAAACTTGCATTGCTGCACAACCTCGGCCATTCGTTGTTTACCCGCTATAAGCGCTTCGAAGACGTCGCTGACCTGGAGAAGTCAATTTCAATGTTCGAGGATGCGGTGCAATTCACACCTGACGGACATTCGGACAAGCCTTTGCGGCTGTACAACCTTGCTTATTCACTTTTGGGCCGCTTCCAACGCTCCGGCGACTCTTCAAGTTGTGACCTTTCCCGAGCCACACTACATTCTGAGCACGCCGCTCGCTCTCCCATAGGTCCATCTCTCTATCGTTTTCTGGCATCCCGACTTTGGATACAGTGCATTCGCCTTCTTCGACACGACTCCAAATCCCTTCTGGACGCATACACGGTGGCTGTTGACCTTCTTCCACAATTAGCATGGATAGGGTTGTCCCTTCACGATCGTTACCACCAACTCCTCGAAGCGGCAGATGGAGCATGCGACGCAGCTGCCGCTGCTCTCGACGCCTATAGGCCTGAACTTGCTGTCGAATGGCTTGAGCAAAGTCGTTCCATCATGTGGAATCAACTCTCGCAACTTCGCACTCCCGTTGACGACCTCCGCGCCGTATATCCAGATCTTGCTGCCAAGTTTGAGCACGCATCGCGTGGCCTCGAGTATGCTAGTGCTCGAGACGAAGCTGCCGTCCTACACGAGTTCGCTAGCCGCTCGAATATTGAGGGCGAAGTATTGGAGAAGGAGGCTCGCCAACACCATGCACTTGCTCTCTTGCGAGAGAGCCTTCTGGCAGAAATACGCGCTCTGCCTGGCTTCGAGCGATTCCTACTTCCCAAGACGATCGAACAACTTTCCTCTTTGGCACACTCGGGGCCTATCGTTTTTCTCAATGCTAGCAAACACAGATGCGATGCATTGGTTGTTATGGCAGGTTCCGATGTCGTCCACGTCCCACTTTCGAACACTAGTTACGATGAAGTCGTAGGCATGCAATTACGGCTGAACAAGTTACTGAGGCTCAACGGCCGGGTCATCTCACGCGATGCCTCGGACAGAGGTGCAAGAGTTCGGGGCATGACTCCTGATGATGTGTTCAGATCCATTTTACCGTACCTGTGGGAGAAGGTCGTCAGCCCGATTCTTGAAGTCCTCCCTCTCTCGGTATGTGAACCGCAACTCAATGACGATTTTCATATTGATGGATGGATGAGCGCAGAAGTTGGGTCCAAAACTCCCTCGCATCTTCTGGTGTCCAACCGGGCCGTTTTCATTTCTTCCCATCCATGCAGCAGGCCTCTATGGTACAACCAATCTGGGCGCTAAACTCTCAGACTTTGCCATTTCTTCTTACATCCCTACGATGAGTGCATTTGAGCTGCAACCACATGGAGGCTTGGAGGCGGCCCCGCGCATGGTTCGGCTGCTTGCTGTCCCTCAGCCGAACACGGACGGGCAGGTCCACCTCATTGGCGTGCAAGGGGAGATAGAGACCATCAGGGATCTGGCGACTTCGTCGCCATTCGTTGACTTCCACGAGGCAGATGGGACTGTGGAGGATGTCTTGTCGAAGATGACGGAGACGAACTGGGTCCACTTTGCATGCCACGGTACGCAAGACCGCATCAATCCCTTTGATAGTGGTCTCCTTCTCGCTTACGGCAGACGCCTGACGCTCCCCGATATTGCTCGACTGTCACGGCCTTATGGGGGTCTCGCGTTCCTCTCCGCATGCCATACTGCCACGGGAGACGAGCAACTTTCCGAGGAAGCTATTCATATTGCGGCGGGAATGCTTCTCGCGGGATACAGGGGCACCATTGCGACCATGTGGTCGATATTGGACAGCGATGCGCCAAGGGTCGCGGAGGACGTCTATGAAAGACTCTTCAGCGATGGCAAGGTTCCAGACAGTCGACAGGCTGCAGAAGCCTTGCACGATGCGATCGAGCGACTTCGAGACTCTGGCGTATCGTTCTTATCTTGGGTTCCTTTTATCCACGTTGGTTTATAAAGTATCGTTTGGGACAAGCGCATTCTACTGGTATGGCCCTTTCTCGGCTACATTCAATTTCGTGTACCAGCGGGCCTGGCACCATTGCTAGTACAGCTGGGCATGCCGTTCGAGCAGCCTTCTCAAAATACACTATGTCGTATACTTGTCTGTGCAGGGGAGTCTGTGTTAGTACTTCTCTTACCTGCAGTCGTAAGGCCGCGATCGCGAGGAGAAGAGTATGAGCGCGACGTCGAGGAGCACGGAAGACCTCCTGGTCCCAAATCATGCCACGACTGTTCTGGATGATGCATCAGAGTCCGGGGAAGGAGATGAAGAGTAGATGAAGGTGTATGCTGTCCTGTACAGTGTCACGGTACTAGGTAGAATCTCTTCGCAATTTGACATAGCATTACGTAACATAAAGGTGGGAGTCAGCTTTTGATCTTGAAGGCTTGAAGTTTAACCGCGCAGCTCACGCAGATCCTCAGCGCTCGACCAGCAAACGAGAGCCATGCGGTACTACGAACAGCGATATCCAGAGGTAGACGAACTTGTCATGGTGCAGGTTCGTCAGATCGCCGAGATGGGTGCTTATGTGAAGCTCGTGAGTCCTGTACCATCCATCAACGTGCGGACGGCCGATTGACGCACTTTCGAGGACAGCTCGAATACGACAACATCGAGGGAATGATTTTGCTTTCCGAGCTTTCGAGACGACGTATACGATCTATCCAAAAACTGATCCGAGTGGGCAGGAATGAAGTCGTCGTCGTGCTCAGGGTGGATCGCGAAAAAGGTATGTCTAAACGCGCATACATGCATATCGAGAACCACGATATCTGAATACATCGTTAGGTTATATCGATCTCTCGAAACGCCGCGTGTCGCCCGAAGACATCACCAAGTGCGAAGAACGCTATATGAAATCGAAAGCGGTGGCCTCCATCATGCGACACGTCGCATCGAAAGTACCTGCTGTCGATGCATCCGGCGCTCCCGCTGAGGAAGAAGCTGTGGCAGCGGAGGAAGCGCCCGGTGGGTCGAGTGAAGAAGCGCGCTTGGAAAGGCTATACGAGCAGGTCGCTTGGCCGCTCGGGAAGATCTATGGGCACCCGTACGACGCATTCAAGTTGGCACTGACGTGAGTGCATCCTCCCGACCTCGCATTCGTGCATGCTGACGATGGGTGGCAACGTGTGGGTATAGCGAACAAGACACGGTCTTTTCTTCACTTGCCAACCCACCCAGTCCCGCTACCGTCACTGTGCTCACGAGCACGATCGCTCGACGACTGACGCCCCAACCCATCAAACTCCGGGCGGACATCGAGTTGACGTGCTACACGCCCGCTGGAATCGACGCGATCAAAAAGGCACTGAGGGCGGGAGAAAAGGAGAGCAACGAGACCGTTCCGATCAAGGCCAAGTTGGTCGCGCCGCCCCTGTATGTACTGAGTACGAACGCGACGGACAAGGTGAGGCATCGATGCGCAGATTGACGCGTTCACATGCGTACTAATCGTCATTCCTAGTATGTTGCGATCGACCGCCTCGAACGTGCCATCGAATCGATACAAGGTTCGATCGAAACTCAAGGAGGGGCGTTGGTCGTCAAGATGAAGGTAAGACATTGACACATCTCCTCGAATCAGTGCTTGAAATGCCATCGCAGCCGAAAGCGGTTTCGGAAACAGAAGAACAAGACTTGGCGCAACTCATGGCCAAGGCGGGACAGGAGAACGCAGAGGTGTCGGGCGACGAAGATGAAGAAGAGGGGATATAGTGGTCGGTGAAACCACCAGGCGGTTTGGCCTAGACTTGTGTATCTCTGTTGGTCTTTGAAATGCCCCACCTTGCTAACGCACTAGTAAAACGTCTTGATTCACTCTACTCTTTCGGACAAACATGGATATACAACATCATGGTCCTGGTAAACCCTATAAGACCCTCGAAACTTTTGAAAATCGGAACGCGTTCTCGTGTCCGATACAAAAGTTCGGGCCTCCTTTTTCTGACATCGCGGGGGTTACTAGTACTTCCGGTCGAAGGTACGAGACTGGAGAGTTAAGCCATAGCCATACAATCCTTTTTGTTTGTTTACTGACACTGGGTAGGACTTACTCCTCACACCTTAGTCGCATATTCTCTGACAAAAACCATTCTGCAATACATGCAATACAATGCCCGACGCTGCAACAAGTCCGACCAAGACTCGACATCAATACACTCTAACCTGCGACCCGAGCAGGTTACATAAACCCATCCACCACCATACTATTCCACCATACTGTTCTTTGACCCTGTCCACATTGACGACTCTTCCAGCTCTGAGTCCGAACACTCAAAAAGCCCATGACCATGCTTCTCGTCGTGAAGGCAGAGCTGTCAGCTGCTTTGGCGAAATGTGTGAAGCAAACAACTGCATTCTTGAATGCATGTTTCAGGGAGGTGGGAGACACAACCTTGTTGACTGGTTGGCATTCCAGGATCAAGGTGTGAAAACCTTTGGCAAAAAGGGTTTCCATAAAACCAAGGAAGCTGCAACCTTTGCTGAAATTTGGGCTTGTACTGCCTTGCTCAGCAACAATGACATCCATGTATGCCTTCCTGAGGAGCAGGTGCACCACCATCCTGCCCTTCTGACTGAGGTCAACCATCCCACTGTCAAGGTTATTCTTCAGGATGCAAGCCATGCTGAAACCTGGAAGTTTTCCAATGTAGTGGTGCATTTGATGCAATGCAGCCTCCACAATGAATGGCTCTGATGATGGATATCTGGAGTGGATGTACAAACACTGGTCTGGAATGGAGAAAGTGATTCTCATGTGGCTCATGACCATCTCCATTTCATGCTTGCATGCCAAGTCCTCTCTTGGCTCATAGTCAATTGTAATCAGGACATCTAGGATTGCACACATAGCAATCAGTTGGTGTTCTTCCAACTTGTCAATATCATCAACAAAGAGAAGTTTCTTGCATGCCAGGTCTATCATGTCATCAACTCAATAAACCTTACTTACTGAGATGCCTCACTAAGTTGTAGCCATCCTGCAAGCAGGACAGGCAAGCATCCCATGCTATCAGCTTCACAAAGTAGTTGAAGGCATGATCCCCAAGTTGTCCAAGGATTTTATGCATTAAGGACATCTTGACAGGGTTAGTGGTGTATGTTGGCAACTCAGATAAAACAGAAAAACATCAGTGATTTTGCAGAGGGAGAACACGAAAGACTGAACATCTTCAACCAGCTCGAGGGGGAGGAGCATCAGTATTCATGGAAGACATCTGCAAAATGGCCAAAATTTCCGGGACCCCTAAAGTTCTGTCAGCTGTACGAACAATGTATAAGGGCGGCGTACACTCTATGTCTTGAGCCAAAGCTTAAAAGTATAGCGGAGTTATCTGAGTCGGAAATTGCCGATAGTAGTAGGCAGATTAGTCATACTGAAGCTCAGTGGCAGTCGTCGGTATCACCGCCATGATCTTGGCCATGATACACCGCATTCCTTCCACACACAGCAGCAAGATCACGGACACCATTCGCGAACGAGCGGCACGAGTTTTGCAACAGGAAAACCGAACGACGAGGGCTGGTTGGGCACGTAGATAGACACAAAAATCTGGAACATCTTGATTACGAGTGAGTATGAGTAGTAGCTACCCAGTGGGTACGGTAAATAGCGGCAATGACTGACCGGCGGTGTGAGGAATCTGAGGATTCGAAAAACTGTGAATGCGAGCAACGTGAATGATACAATGGGGACAATGCTGAGACTTATTGGTACTTTCGGGTTCTCGATTGGGGCTCAATAGTCATTATAAAAGTCGTAGAGACAGGCGAAAACAGATTTCAGCGCGACAAATGACTTCATCAACCGAACAGAAATTCGAATCGGGGACTGCACCCATTTCCCGTCAAAAAGAGGCCGTACGCACCTGAGATCACCAAGCATGCATCGGCACCTCTCCAGTTCTGCGCATCGAGAAAGTAGTCCAGACATGCAGCATGAATACAAGGCAGAGCGAGCGAAAGCGATAGCGGATATCATCGACAACGAATACAACATCACCGTGCTTCCATGCGTTCCTCATACACGACAACCTCTACCATCTTATCCGCCGAGGAGTTCCTGCTCACATGTTCCGCAGTGTCATCGTTGCCCACGTTTGGCACCGGCCCGGTGAACCAGTGCACACCGCCATATACGGGGAAGTAATACCAGACGAGCGAGAGTACGAGGACACCCCCTAGAACGACGACGGTATAGTTCATGCTGGGTGTGCTCGTATGGGGCGTCGTAGGGAAGAAGAAGACGACGTCCATGAACGCCATGAAGGA
>JBBPMW010000929.1:0-12992 GCA_038090535.1 Tylopilus alboater | reverse complement strand
TGTTTCTCTCGACTCTCGTCTAGACGGCGTTTTGCTGCATTCATTATGTCCTTGCGCGACTTCTGCATCTGGGCTGATTGAACCTGGGCTGATTAACGGGGAGGATCGTATATGCGGTTATCATCCATGTGCTTGAACGAGAGGACTCACTCGCTTCCTCTCCCGCTTGAATCACCTGCTTGCGCCAAGGAGCAAGCTCGTTCAGAAGCGAAGAATAGTTTGAAAGCAGGTTATCGAACTTTTCCTACGCTATCCCGTCAAAAACACCCACGAGGGCGACAATAGATGACGACCTTGTTCAGGTTTGAGTGCCCCTGTATAATCTGAAACCCAGCATGTTTTCGAAGATGTAAGTCCTCGAGCTGGCCCAGTAAGCCGAGCATTTTATCGCTACCAACATTTCATACCTTTCCCTCACGCAGTCATATAAGACAACTTACGCGTACGTATTCGTTTCCCTTGCAGTTCTTTCTATATCTTCTCGCATCGTGGTGAACGCAGAGGTGATCCGAACTTCAAACGTTTGCTCCGACTTCGACTTGTCTTCTAAGGTTCAATATCTGGGTCACTTGTTTTGGCTAAAAGCGTACCTTTCTCTGCTCTGTACGTGTATTGGGATCAGAAAGTCTTGTCGAGGAGAGAATCCGGGGCATCTACCGGAGTGAGGTCAGGTCATGGTTTCCTATCAAGTTTCGTGCGTTCAGTGATCAAGAACGCGATACACGACGGCCAAGCCAAGCTCACCTCTACGGTCTATTTGCCATGGTACGATGAATGTATTCAGTCCGCATTTACCATGATTGAATGGTTTGATCTTTACCGTAAGCCATGATGAGATCGAGATCTAACACTTGCCAGCAAGGCGCAGCGGGTCAAGATGCGTCGTGTTTACGGTACAGTCAGATGTCGCGTACAGGATCGGGCAAAGGTGGCAAACCCCCAAGTCTGTCCAAGCACTCCAACACCAAACCAAGCCCAAGCAGACCGAAGCTCTCGGACCCAAAGTTTTCACCGGGGGCCAGGCAGGCCCTTCCAAGGCTAAACAACCACATGTCCCACGCGACAGCGAGCCTTTCCTTCAGCTCGCTCTCCGAAAGTCCTTCCAGCCTTCCAACAAGCTGTCCCTTAGTCTCCTGAACAAGGAATCCCACGTTTTCCCTCATCGCATGCAACCTGCTACTTCGGTATCGCCTCTGGCTACATTTGCCCAAGATAGTCCCAATCACAAGCTCTTCCTCACGCAGTCGAGAGCCAGCTACTTGGGATAGGGAGTAGGTGCTCGCTATGTACGTCAGCTCTTCACGGTATGTCATATACGAGGAATCTATCCATGTCATCCGTGTTTGATCAGGCGGCCTTGGGAGGTGACGACGGACAAGAGGCCAAAGAACATTCCTGGTTGGTTGTACTTCTGCTTTTCCTTGATGATTAAGGAGGGTGTTTGACATGTCCTCCAGAGCAATATTGCGGAAGAGGTGACCAAGAGCGCGATCCGACTCGTAGTAATCTGAAGATCGAGGGGTATCTTCTTCTGCCATGTCCCAGTCAGGTTTGAATCTGATGAGCGATCTTGGCATGTCTCTGATATCGACTTTGTTCCCATTCTTCGGATAATCCACGGCCCGGCTGTGCATCTCTGCTAACTTGATGCAATTCGGATCAAGTGTTCCGAGCTGCAGCGCTTCGAGTCAGCTCAGCGGGAAACGTAGAATAACGCATACTTTGGATTGGTCTGTTCGTGGTGGCAACGTAAGACAGTACTCTCCGCATCTCAGGGGGCTGACTCACCTGCAATCGTGATGTGCTTCTTGGAGACCAGTCCCTGCGGTTCATGTTTATGAGTACTCGAGCTACCTTTGAAATAAAAGTAATATCTCATACCACGACATCTGAGTTGATATACTCGACGATGAAGTCACAAACATCGTCGATCGTACTGGGTCTGCTCAGTTTGAAGGGTTCTACTGGCGCGTACGAAGCAGGGTCATGGTGTTCGGGCACTAGTAGATCTCCGTATTGGATGACTTCATACATATCACTAAAATATTGGATTACGTTGTCATCTCTGATGGAGAGGAGAGCTTCATACCCGTCGAGATCGCCTCCTCCCAACCCATTTGGCAGTGACCAACTTCCTTTGGCAAGACGTTTATACGAGATCTGGGACCTGAGGCGTCAACTGAGATCACACTTACCAGTGGTCGGGAATACGACGACATTCCTAAGATGGCCAAACAAACATACAAGATCTTCGGGGGGAGGCCCGATCGCATATACCCGTTGTACTATTTGTTCGTCAGCGATCTGAACTGTGCAGTGAAAGAGATGACACACCGTCCCCAGGGTGAATGACAGGACTTCTGGATATAAGACACATCCCTTGCAGATAACGGGGTTTCTCATCTTCAGGATATTGCACACACGCTTCAAACCAATGAAGTTATTACTTTCAGTGATTGGACTGAACACATACCGAAGATCTTCCCTTGGGGGAGGCAATACAGATTCTTCAAACCTTTCTTCGCGTACACTGGGCCCTCGTCCGCAACCCCAACAAGCATGTAGCTGTTCGGAATCGGAATGCGTGCCTCGTGCTTCACTTCGCGTAATACGTGATTGATTGCGCATGAACGAAGTCGTGCGAGGAATGGTGTATCTAACGACTGCTGCAACTGATTTGGCTTCAGCTCTAATCCCAACGCGTTGAGTCTTCTGAGGATCGCGGCAAGCCGGTAATTGTAACACAACTGGCGTGATTCGAGCAATTTCGCATAGAGGGCTGCAGAATCATGGGCCATTCGTGTGTCGGCCACGACGTCTGCCTGAAGCTTCATGAAAACCTCCTTCGGTGCACCACGGTCTTCAAGTACCATCACCAGTGGTCTATCGATGAACGACGGTACTGAGAAGATCTGCATCACTATCAATGCAAAGATTTAACACAAACCTGTTTAAGTGAGGCATATTAGGCTTGCCGACAGCGCGGGCAATCTCTATCGTTCCATATTCCTCGCCAGGTACATCGAATTTGTTCATTGAAGGCCGCACACACATGTGGATCCCCTCTAATCTGGGATCCACAGAAACGACACCTTTGCATCCCAAGAAACGTATCTGATACTGTGCAAGTACGGAGTGAGGGTCATTTAGGAGTGCAAGATGTAAGACTTACGGCGGAGGGTATGATAGAATTAACCGAAAGGGAAGGATTGTCCTCGCACAAGGCCGTGTAGATTAGCTCTGCCAGCCCATGTGATATCGTTCCAACACCATCAGTAAAATTAACGCCATTTTCTTCAATGTCGGGTATCTCAGACCACTGGTCCCTTCCGATACGGACGGATGGGTCTGTTCCAGAGAAAGCTTGCTAAGAAATGGTCAGTGAATGGAGACTGGAATCACGGGTTGACCCACCGCCATCCGTGCCCCATACTTGGATGGACTCGTGATAACCCCGCTGAAGTCTCCAAGGGAACCGCGGATGTTCTGAGCAGTTACCACCCCCTTTATAGGGTGATGAAACGTGCTGACGTACCAAACAGCATGTTCCCTGAGAGCCGATGACGAATACCCCAAGAACTCGAAATGCCTTCCAGCAAGATCAAACCCCCTTTTCAGCAGCGTACCCACACGTTCCTGCAGGTAAGATACACCGTCGACGTCTCGATCCCACCTGTATTGAAGGCGATCTTCGTCACGAAAATCAACACGAAGGAAATGATCTTCATAGCCTTCATATTCACGTATGACTCTGTTGGATTGAGTGACGGTCGGCCCTTCCAGAAGCAGTCGGGTTGGCGTGAACGTGACATGGTGGCAGAAAAAGCGACCTCTGGGAGGAGACGTTCGTGGACGCTGGGGTCTTTTCTTTAGGATATTCTCGAAACATTCGAATACACGCTGCCCCAGGGGGCGATGGGCAGCGATTTCCACAAAGCGCCGCATAATGTCACCCGCTGCATCGCCGGAACAACGAATCAGCTCTTCGATGCGTGGCCGAAGCTCCATTAATTCCACGGTGTTTGCAACGCCATTATGTAGAAGCGCTTCGATCTGAAATGCAACCCGCCAATTCGAGGTCAGAAGCGGGGACCGTAACCAAATCGCAATTTCGTTGAGTCTCTTGTGGCAAAAAAAGTTTTGGCGACCATTAGCCTCTATAGTCACTCCTTGTTTCGGTGGGCGCAGAGACGAAGTGCGACAGTAATGATCGAACCGCTTTAGGGCATCTCCAAAGTCGTAGTCACCAGCATCGTATAATACGATGCGTAGTTGATGTGCATAGGGAGCGACGACTGCGTGACCTGCATTCAGAGATCCCACGCGATGGCGATATTTGTCTTCCTTGGCATCCGAATGAGGGCGGTGTATCTCCTCTTTTTGAAACACGGGAGGTGTGAATAAATCAAAACAGATATCTATCCGACACCTGTAAGGAACAGCTTGATCACAATACTTGAATCACTTGCATGGGTTCCCGAAGTCGTGTCCCATCGCCATCTTGTTGATACTCGCAAATCGAACAATGACATTGAAGAATGTTTGCTCCTGTGCTTGATCGCCAATCTATTACGGTTAGGAGGCTAGTCAATCGGGTTTTGGCTATAGCGAGCCTCACCTGGACTCGAAGGCATTTATGTTCGTACTCAAAGAAAAGCCACCCCATACTCCGCTGGCGAAGGTCTTGATCCCATTCGATTGAGAATGAGCGAGGATCTCGTGGGTGTGCACCGTTCGGATGATAGAAGGTACCTGGACGTGGAAAGTGAGTTGATCTCTATTCACTCTGCTGTACTGTTCGACTAATACAGACCGATCTGAACATGCGCGACGAGAAATGGGTCGTGCAGGTCGTTGATTCTTCGTTGTCGATCTCTCGCAATATCCGGATCTATGAAAGGGGCCTTCTCGAGCTCAAGGTCCAACCACATTGGAACCGCGTTTGCACTGGAGAAGAACTTGAGCTTTTTGCCCTTCACCACTACGTTGATATGACCCTTCTCATTGAGGCGTTTAAACTTCTTCCCTAGCAATTTCGTCAACGTGAATACTCCCGTGCCATCGTTTTGTACTCCTCCCGCTTGGCTCTTGTTCAGTCGAACCCTGAAATTGGGTAGACGTGCCTCTGGATCGGTGACAACTAGCCCAGGGCAGACATGGAGAACTTGAGCCGCGATCTCTTTGGTTATCTCCCATTCATCGGCTTTGAAATCGATGTTCTTGATATTGAATTCCATGACTAGGTCCGACAGGAGGTGAGGTGAGATAGCTGCTCGCGAATGAGTTCAGCGTTCACGGCGTCCGCCGGATGTCTTTCCTGTTCGGGGGGCGCAGATCCTTCAAGTCACGCAAGTACTTCTGGCACGAGGGAAAAACAATGAATATTGGTATAGAAAGTCGAGGTTGCACGTTGAACTATGGAAGTTGAACTAGATAGTACAAGTTTTCGTTCTCTGAGGGTATTAGCGGTACTGGTATTGGGTACCACGGCAGGAATGTAAATTCCCCGTCAATGCCAGGTCGTGCGGTTGGCGAGCAGGATGATGGCGTAACATCACTTATAGGGTATGCCTGCACAAAAAGAGTGGATAAGGATCGAATGTATGCCCAAATATATGTGGACAAACCGTTCTGAAGCTGTGTAATTGGTCAGCGAAGGAGGGTAATGCAAATCAAGACGACTCACCCGTTGAAATTCATCATACGCGGTACTCCTGATATTCTCATGTGCATTCCGTATGATGCCCATCATCCAGTCTGCAGCCTGGCGCTCGTTCAATCCGAGAGCAAACCGATCCTTCAGCCGCTTGATGGTTGCTTCTCCCTTGAAAGAGGGCAGACCAGTCCCCAGCATGAGCTGCACTGTGCTGACCAGTTGATCTGCGTGAGGTCGTAGAGCAAGGAAGGCCTTGACGGTCAATTGCTGGAAGAGTTCGTATCCTTGAGAATGTCGGCCACCCATCAGGATGACCATTTCGTGATTGAGTTTGAAGGAGCTCGGCTCAAATTTGACGCCCTGCGGCACGAGGATCAACCCAGAATGGCTCTTTGCATTTAAGAGTACTTACTCCGGGCCGTAAATATCGCGAATGGAGCTGTCAGCATCTGTGGCAAAATGAAAGGGGGGAAACTTATCTATGTCGAACAGGAAGCCAAAGTCTTAACGAAAGTATGTTAAGTCGCATGTACTGTCATCTCAAATGAAACCAACCTATATGTACGATGTGTCCTTCGGCATCGATCATGATGTTGCCATTGTGTCGGTCCTTGACCTGCAAAATATAACACACCACGGAGTACGCTGCCATGGACTGGATGAAGTTCAGGCGAGCTCTCTGAAAAGCAACAGTTTCCTCTCCTCCATATTTAGAAACGAAAAAATCGAGGAGGTCGTTGACTTTGGCGCGACCCATTTCATCCCGCGAGGTGGCGTTCGGTACCACGTCGATCACGCCGCACTGATATGGCCCAAATCAGCACATGAAATCAGCACCAGCAATGCAAACCTTACCCCAGGAGCGGTAGCTGTAACTCTGTATGGGTAGAGGTACAAGGTCAGACCGACGCTGGTAAAGATGTTCTTAAACATTGCGATAATCTGAAGAGCAAGGACATCCTGGCGACAGTCATCGCCTACTTTGAAGATAGCTTGCTGCCAAACGTCGAACTCTTCACGTTTCTCGACGCCAGAAGCGTCCAGTAAGGCCTCGGGATCCATTTCTATCACGATACGTTCCTTCCTCACTTTGAATGTAGCCATAAAAGGAGTCTAGGATGATGATGAATTTCGTTCACTTTCTCACTTCGACAGCGAAATTAACCTTTGCGTGGCTTTGTAACGGACGGCCAGATAGCTTGTCGATGTCGACAACCTTCCCATCTGGGTTACTGGGAAGGTAAACGCCAACATCAACACTGATCTTGGTCATCTCTTCATCAATCTTTGCCTTGGAAGTGGTTGTATTATGTTAAGCGAGGAAAAGAAAGAAGGAGAGGGATTTACCTTCTTTTCGGGTTTAGGTCTCTTTATATACGGCCTCAGCTTTCCCGATATCGACGTAACCTCGTGGAAGAATTTGAATTCTCGGTCATAAAATGACCTTGCTTCCCCCGATAGCGATTCGACAACTAGGGTAGTCATCCTATTAAGGACTGGTTTCATAGGATCTTCCTAGAAAAGATGACCTTCAAACATTGCTTATGACCACGCCTACCAGACGTACTATTTCCGCTGCGTCATCCTTGTAGCAGTTTGCCCTCATATTCCAAATAATCTGGTGACAGAATAGCTGCGATATCATCGCGGTTTCAAGAATGAATCTGACAATATAACCTACAGATATGTTTGTTTCTGTAACCCTTCGTCACATAAAACAAGCTCACCGAGGTCATCGAAACGTAGTGCCTGGACAACTTGCGGTACAAAGAAAAATGTCAAGTCTACCGGGTGTTCCTTGAGAACACGGTGGGCATATTGGAGTAAGTAAGGATCATTGTTGTGTTTTTTCTCAAAAAATGTGACAGCGATTACCGGTGGGACGGGGGCCCAGAGCAGGATGTGCTATCAAACATTATCAGTTCAGCACTAGGACCCACACAAGAGAAGGAAAAACCTTTAGCTCTCTCTTCTGATTCAAACGAATGACATCATCGACTAAGTAGCGCAGACCTTCTGGGACATGCATAACGACAGCGGGGCTCGCACGAACAAGCCTCTGAACCTCGGCGTGTGCCGCAGGACTTTTGAAGCGCTCCATCATATGGATGGTTATAGCTGGATCTATCTCCCACACACTACGTGCTACCACGGGCCAGTTGCTCTATTCAGGCATGAATTAGATGTTCGAGCGCGACTGAGCTGAGTCCCACCTCCGATATCGTTCGTTCAAGAGTCCCAGGATGATCATGACCTCTATTTGTGTCGTTTGTGGGATTGGCCCACACCGTGAGCCGACATATCTCATTTTCCACAAGTAATCGGAGAGGATGATTGATGGTTTTTAGGCGGGTTGCGTAGACTGTTAGGAATTAGTCTGACCCATTGAAAATGGAAATTTATACACACGTGAGTTCTTTGTGATTGATTGAGTAGGGGGTAGACTAGATACCGAAAGAATGGCTCTGATTGAGTCAGTTTGAAGATGCCCGATGAATTCCGAGAGGATTTTGATATCGGCAATCACTTGAACACGATTCGCCCCAAATGACCATCTTAGGAACACTCTGAGCAACAGAAACACGAGACACATTGAGCCACTTACTGTGGTCGAACCGAAAACCATGCGTATGCTGTACGATATAGGCTTTCACGCATCGTACACTCGGAGAAGACATCTAAATTCGAACTCTTCAATGTTTCAAAACCAAACAGAAGGAAGGAATAGCGCAGTTCGCGTGCAAGGGGGTGGGTGCTGAAGTTGATTCAGTGGAGCATCCAATGCGTTGTCACGTGTAACCTACCTGAACAGCTTATGGGCGTGCGTGGACCGTAAGACTAATTGTTGCATAAGAAATATAACCGTTGATCGGCGATATCGAGCGGCTTGTAACCGACTGAATAACATCTGCAGGGTAAGCGTATGTGGCAGAAAAAGGCGTCGGGCATTAGTGGTTGCACGATCGATTTCCTCCTTGTCTGTGGGGCTGTATCCTATTGGGTGGTAGAATGGATCATCGTAGCTGTGGGAGACGTGAGATATTGTAGGAACTGTGATAAGATCCGGGTAAAAGTCCTGACTTTAGGCATTGCGAAAACACTCCCTTCCTGTCTCTTACAGTGGCAAACCAAGCCGCCAAAATCTCGCTTATCAGAACAACCTCGGCGACTGGCTTTTCCGCTATAACCCACGTCCAAACCTCAATGCCAGCAGCTATGGCAGATGGTGTGAACACCTCGAATGGCAGAGTGACGAGATAATGCAACAGAGTATACTCGCACTGCCAATCATCAGCCACAGGATTCCGAAATGATGATGTTAGCACATACCTTATCCAACGCTATGACAGTCGCCGCACAACGAAATAACAGGCGCTTAAGGTCCTGGACAGTCAGTGTACTGGTCTTCCCCAAGATAGCGTTCTTGGTATCTTCCATCTTTTTTTTCAGTGCGAGGATATCAGTGAGAGTCGCGTTTTGCGGAGGAGCTTTGTCCAGGACGTCTTGCGCTGTATTTCAACGTGAATGAGTTATTCATTCCTTCATACAAAACGACCCGCCTTTTCGACTAGCCAGCCGTAGGCCTGCGGCTTCACCCGCAAAGTAACTTTTACTAGCGAGCTGGCTAGCAAGCACTTTGGCACGATCATATTCCCAGTTACATAGGAAACGAAGTGAGGCTGAAAGACGTCAGAAATTCAGTTTCTGATCACAACATCACTTACTCAGTTGTCGATGTGGCGGCCCGAAGGCTTTCGCAAACTTTTCTGCCATGGATGCGCCTAGTTCAGACGTGTCTGAGCCAACGGAGGATTGTGTTGCAGCAAGGTATTTCTGTCAAGAGGACATTATTCTTTTATTTTTGCACGTCAGAATTGGAAGGAAAAGAACCTGGAGAGTTGACTGCAGCTCTATCGGGGCGCGGCTCAAAGCAAGCTCAAACCAATCACTTGCGTGTCGCTGCAACTGCAGGAGAATATCGCTTCTTACGCTGTAATCATCTGTCAACTGTAGACGTATGCCGGTGCGTTCAGAGTGGAATTCATATACAGGATTGTACTACAATGGCAATGTAAGTGCAGGAACTTTTGATCAGAGAATGACACAAACCTCGTCGAGGTATTCGTTCTCGCATGCGCGTCTCAGGAGAGTGAGACACTCAAGAATAGCATAGACGAGTGTTGCGTCACACATCAACGACGGAAATGAGGTGATTAAACGATTGAGGTACCTCGATGCGACATCGCGAGCACGCGCAATGCGATGGGTACTGGCCACAAGCAAATTGCACAGTTCTGAAGAAAGGTGGCATGGAAGTGCTTGCTCCGCAGCATGGGTGTTCAGATCGGCACTGCACCCTCTGATTACCTGTGTGCTCCATCAGCTTCTGCCAGCAACAAGCGACAGACAAAGCATACATTGTCAGCAACAGCATCCATGCAGACATTCAGACCGTTTTCGTTGTTCAAACTTGGATTGGTGAAGTAGGAAACTAAGGAGGATGGAAGCCCAGTCGCAGAGCGCATTGTCTCTATGTCATGCATCGCCAACAAGAAGATGACTTGACCAGTTGATAATGATCGTAGGTCACTTGCGCTCGAGGAAACACGGCGCATAAGATAAGCGCGGTGCTTCGCCAAGACCTTGTAGTTGATCAACATCTTAACGTCATGGGAATGGAAAAAAAAACCATACCGAATGGGCGTACTCGTGTCTCAGAACCGTACGATACTCCAAATCACTTACTGCATCCGGTACGTTCTCGAGGACTAAACATGGCGTCTTTATTGCAATTCTTGCAAGTGCGGGCAATAGCCACGTCATGGCACCCTTCTCTCTTTCCTCTTCCCCAGAGGAGGTAAAACAAAAAAGAACACACAAAAACCACAAATTTCGGAATAGGTTGGTCAGTTCGGAAGTGGCGCGGAGGTGAGGTGTGAAGTCAGCGTGATCCAGGAGTGCTTCAATGGGAAGAAGAAGCGAGGCGAGCTGTTCTATCATCTCCTCCGTCTGACAAATTCCATTCTCGTTAATGCGGGTATCAGCAGATGGGAGACAACAACCAACCTTCCCATCGTGTCCTGCAGCAGCAGCATTCTGAATCGCTACACCTTTGTCTGAGAAGAGGCTGAGAAGCTCCTCCAAGTACACGTCATAGAGGTCAGGTCGTCTGCCAATTTCTCGAGCAAGTCTGGTTTGTGCTGCCAATACCTAATCATACCAGTGGATGTGAGTATTGAGTCTTCGCAGAATGATTTAACTCACCATATTATTAGAGAACCTGGGATCCTCCAGATTTGCTGTGCGATTGATAGCCGAAAATGCACGGATGATATCCACGAAGGCATCCTCGGGAGCAACCAACCCTAAGTCTACCAAGTTGTACGCAATAGTTGCCTCGACTGTGGGTTCCGCCGTACGGAGCCTTTGCAACAACATAGAAATTGTAAGCTTCGTCACCTCTTCCTTGTCGAACTCCAGAGCAAGCCGCGTCACGATAGATATTGTAGTTATGCCAATGAGACGTTTCTCCTCATCGGAGCGACCCCGAAGACCCACATCCTCACTCTGGAACGTAAGCTGATCGGTGGAAGAGGATAAAGGGGGTGTGTACAGCGGATTATGCAAAAGCTGTTGCTGCGAAGAAGACTCGAAAATCTCTTGGCTCGTTGCAGCAATGTAGTTTAAGAGAGAATACATGTTGGACATGATAGAATCTTCTCCTGGTGCCAGCTTTCCAAATGAAATCAGTCAGCAATTCTCCACAATCTCGAACAGGAACCCCACCTTAACGCACAGGCCAAAGCATTTTGCCGCGGCTGTAAGTGGTGGCGGAGAGCGTTCCTCGGTGTTGAAAGCAAATTCGAATATCGGAAGAGGTGAGGTTACGAAACGACGTAGATGGTGCACCAACTCCTTCGCAATTTCTGGGAAGCTCTGGACAAGCACAGTCATTGCCTTGAGAGCTGCCTCCTGAACCAAGTTGTCCATGATTGGAGTCTTGTCGCTCAGAAGTAGACCAAGGCATGCATAAAGGTCAGGGTCAAGTTCTCCCAAAGCAACCGAACATATAGACGCTAATTTCTGCAAAGTGTGCTAAGTCCATCTATGCGTGCCGTTGGTGAAAATGAAACTCACCAAGCTTTCAGACATCGTCTCCCAAGCATACGTGTCAATAGGAGGTTCAACATCCATATCCTGTATTTGCACCAAAAGATCCCTGAAGCACTGTAGGGATCCTCTTAAGGTTGAATTCAAGGTGTCTTTTGTCGGTCCATCCTCCATGGGCAACTTCTTCGCGGCTCTTTTCATCATACTCGACCATGCCTTGTTAGCAGCAACAGCTTCTTTTAACGGCCCTCGACACCGGACACCCTCCGCTGAGACCGCAACAAGAGCTTGAGCGAGTATAGTCCATTGTAGTTCCATGACGCAACACACAATAAAATATCCGCTCAGAGGCCTTCCGAAGTTGATGTAGCGTGTAATGAAGGCATGACAAAAGAAAAAAGTCTCGGATGAGTCTGGATTTGCCTCCGCTTCTTGATAAATATCAAGGAGGAGTCGGTTGATGCATTCAAGAATGGGATCCTGGACCAAGCCAGCAAGAGCATGAGATAGAAGTTGCCATTGGGTTACCGTCCAAGGAAAGAGCGTTGAGGTGATGGCACGGTAGAGACCATGTACAGAGGGAGTCAGCTGCGTCAGGACCTCGAGCGCTAGATCGGATGCCAATTAGGGATTTCAGGCAAAGAACACTTGAGAATACCCACAACTCGCTATCGGGAGCTTCTGCACTACTCGAGTAATGAATCGCAGGATAGTATCGACTGCATGGTCCACTCGATCCGGATGAGCAGAACAAACTCGTAGGATAGCAGAAACAGTCGAGTAGACAAGCTGATCCGGTAGTGCCCATTCTATAAAGGAGGATCAGAATAGAACAATGCAAAAGCAAACATGCCCACCGTCCCAGGATAGGGATTGGTCGTAATCAATGTGAGGTGCGTCATCCAAGACACCAACAAGAACCGCAATGAGTGCATCAGCTTCGTCTCGAACATGCTTCTCGGGAAGGTTTACGACCATTTCTCCAAATGCGATGTTACAATGCGCTCGTGCTTCCGTCTTGTAAGGTGATCAGTAATTGGAAGTTGGAAACGCAACAGTCGTGCGGCGTACCATGTATATCCTGTTACTCGCGTTTGTCGCGCTCCTTGACCCGACATTGTCTTGTGGAGGCACCTGAGCTTTAGACTGAATAAGGTGCTGGATACTCAAGAAGTCGTCGTCAGTGTCTGGCTCGTGCGCGGCCAGGTCGGATAGAATGCGTTGC
>JBBPMW010000928.1:0-12995 GCA_038090535.1 Tylopilus alboater | reverse complement strand
TATACTATGATCAGTTTGTATGTCATTATGATGCATTTTATGGAACTTTATAGCATAGATAATACTATATATGAAGTTATCATTTTATTCAAATTTTCATGATGTGGGTGTTTTATCAAGTCATTGAATGGATGGGTCTGATCACTACGTGGAACTGGCTTTGAAGCGCGAAATGGAGCCTGAGCATGAAGGCGTCAAAGCAAAATTGAGACTTTGTCACATGTAAAGTACTCTGCGTCTTTCCTTGTCCGAGCATTCATTGCAGAGAAATGTGTTGGTCATTAAACATGGCTATCATTGCAATTCTTCTTCCCCAAACATCGCAAATGTACACCACAATGGTTACTTGTGCGGTTTGTAGGGGCATGTAAACAACTAAACTTTGTCTTATTTAATACAACTCCACAACTTTGCGGGTCCAGGTTTGCCCGAAGGGCCATTGAATGAGATACCCAATTCCTGGACCCGATTAGGGTTCCAGGTTTGTAGACGGAAACTGTGTGTTCTACCTTCGCTTTACAGAACGAGCCGATTAGGGGTGGGTGGCCCTTGCGCTCCGAAGTCGGGGTTTAAAACGTAAAGGGTGGGGTGTGGTAGTACAGTGTCCTCCTATCAATTGACCGGGAACGTTTAAACTATTTGGTCGATTTTTTCTCTCTTTCTCTCTGTTCATTTTCCGTTGTCCTTGTTTGAACCCTCCAGCAGCCTACGGACACATGCAATGGCGGGTGAGTATGCGTCCATCTCGTTTGCACCTTACATCTTATCATGCCGCGTTCAGCTCCTCTTTGGCAGATCGTCGTAGATCGTCCCTCTGGGACTTCGTCCGATGTGGACAAGATTGTAACGTTTGCTGAGTTACGTCGCGATTTCGAGTTTATCGGAAATAACACTATGTTGCTCGATGGTCGAGCTGTTTATCCACGTGGCGTTCATCTCCCTGTGGAGGTTGTGGATGTCGTTCAGTTTGTGGAAGAGTTTCAATATTTGACTTGTCCGCATTTGCGGATGCTGTGTGAACATCACGGCGTTTCCGTTTCTCGTCAAGACAAGCGTGTCTATTTGTTAGATGCGGTTCGCCTGCATGTCTGTTGCCGATGTCCGTCCCGTCAGTATGTTTTTCGAATGTTGATGTCGTCACGGTCGATTGTTCGGTATCAGTGTTTACCTCTGCCACGCGATTGGGCAGAAGAGCGGCGAGAAAGAAGAGATAATAAGAACAAGAAGGTCTGCTTGACACGTCGGTTAGAAGGGTCTCGGGAACGGGGCGAACGCCTAGAGGCTAACGTGGATCGCCAGCGTTGCAGACGGCTGGAGCAACGTGTCTCAGGCAGTACCGCCGCTCGTGGGGCTTCCGCGTCGCCAGAGGAGGGTGTGTTCCCCGAATTAAAAGATTGGGATGATAAGGTGAGGATTATTGACGAATGGCAGAAACGTATGCGTCCAGATGCATGTGCTACTGTAGTGTGTGCTGTTTGTGCATGGTGCGTACTTCCTTCAGATGCGGAGCAAGTTGATCCGACTCAGTTTGATCTCGCGTTGTTGGTGAACGATTGTTTACCGTCTTACGTACTTCCGACGAGCTACGATTTACGGGTGTATGGGAATGCAATTCTGTGTCCGAAAGGTATGCACGATACACGGCGCTTGGATTCACTGGTCGTTTGCACCGCTTGTCGGCATGCATTGTTGGGAGCTAGACCTCATCAGCCAAGATACGCTTTGGCGAATTTTTTGTATTATGGCCACGAGACATTACCTGGTGCAGTTAAGAGTGCATTTGCGACGGCCTCTCCGTTTGACTTGCTGCTCGTCTCTCGCGCACGGTCATCGGTTGTCACACACCACTACGTCCGAAAGGGCTTTAATGGAGGGTATGTTCCAGAAGAATGCTCGCAGCGTTACAATCGTGGTAACGTGGCGATTTTTCCGCAGCAGCCTGGTGATCTGCGCCGCGTTTTACCGCCGGGAGCCGACGATATTCGTGGTACGGTGTGCGTGATGTTTACGGGGGGGGCTCAAAAGCCGACTATAGAAACATTGAAGCGTTTTCGACCTGTTCTCGTTTCTAAGCAGAAAGTGGAGACGATCATCAAATTTTTGGTGGCATCTAATGAGTGGTACCAGTCTGATGGAACTGAGTTTAGCTAGGCAAACTTGGACGGCTTGTTTTCCGCGCAAATAGCGGGAGAAGATACGGGGGTGTTGCAACACATGCAGGTGTATCATATTTCTGATAACGATCCAGGGTCAGACGTAGATTGGTTGGCGCTTCAGGACACGTTATTAATGGAAAACGTTGCGTATACTGAAGGGGACCATTCTCCTCGAAGTCGAGAGGCGATGAAAATGCTCGCGCTTGCACATGCGCTCGATCACAAGCAATTCGTTCGTTCTCATGCCGGCGATCATTTTATAAGTGACGCTGATCAGGGAATGATGTCATACGTGTTTCCTCACCTGGATCCTTGGGGAATTGGAGGGTTCGATCATCCAGCACGAAAGGCAGGACAGAAACTATCATTCGAAGCTCAGGTGAAGTGTCTGATGCGACAGGTGGATTCACCGTTTGCACAGGACCCGAACTTCACCTTTATTTGCTGGAACATTATTCAAAAACGTGCAGTCAGTACGTGTAACATGTTTACCGTGCATGCCGATCATCAACGGGATTTGGCCGAACGATTGGTTGAGCTTGCGCCCCACATGAGTGCAATCGCAAATAAATGGGATGCAGACCCGAACTCAACTGCGACGACCGAGGAAGAAAAGGGAGTCATGTCGATCTTGCGCCGTATCAATTTAGTTTCTAAGAACGTTCGAGGAAGTGCGGGTTATAAGTTGTGTCGCAGGAATGAGATCAGGTCACTCATCCGAAGGTTCGGGACACCCGCTTTGTTTATTACATTAAATCCGCACGATGTAACGTCTTCCGCGCTTGCCGCTTGTGCTGGAATAGATCATGCTGTCTGGCAGAACTTGTCGAGCTACGAACGGGCAGCATTTGTGGCAAAACGTCCTGACTATGCTGCACGAGCGTTCGATATGCAGATCAGTGCCTTTCTGGATGTCGTGGTCCGGTATGGGAGAGGGAGTGGTTTGTTCGGAACCTGTGAAGCATATTATGGTATGGTAGAGGCTCAGGGAAGAGGAACGCTACATTGTCACATGCTCATATGGTTATCAGGAAACCCTTCGCCTCAAGAACTCCGTGAATGCATGTTGGACGATGAGGCATTTAAATCCAGAGTATTTGCGTGGATGGAGGACATCATTCATTGCGAATTGCCTGGAACGAAAAGTGCGATCTCAATAGGTGAAGAGTTACTCAGACCGGCTCGGGAGGAACACGAACCTGATGCTCGTCTTAGGACGCTTCCACAGACGGACGGACTGAAGGGTGAAAGCTTTCGACAGGAGTTTTTACGGAGTGTGGAGATGTTGGCCGTCGAATGTAATTGGCATTTGCACAACAAAACTTGTTTTAAGTACCTGAAACCGGGTGAATCTCGCAGCAATGCAACTTGTCGAATGCGTATTACGGGAGAAACGAGGCAGCGAATGGAACTGGATGAAGAGACCCAATCGATACTGTTGCGACGTTTACATCCCTGGATCAACAACTACAATGACGTCGTTCTGTTTTTGTTGCAGAGCAACATGGATATTAAGTTCATCGGTTCAGGTCCCGCTGCGAAGGCGCTTGTGTATTATGTGAGCGATTACATTACGAAGAGCGAATTAAGGGTTCATCAAGGTATCCGTTCGATTCAAGTGGCCATGCAGAGTTTCGCATTAAAATTTGAGAATGATCAACATTCTAGTGTGGAATATAGAAATCGGAATCTTTTGACGAAATGTGTGAACTCTTTAATGGGACGACAGGAGATTTCTCATCAACAGGTAATGAGTTATCTTGTTGGAGGGGGTGATTTTTATGCAAGTCACAACTTCAGGAATGTTCGCTTGTACGAGTTTGTGGCCGCATTACAAAAAGCCGAACATGGCGGTTTGGATAACGATGGAATGGAAAACGAGTCGGATTACACTGGTGGTCACGCGGAAGACATAACGTTACATACATCACCCGGACAGATGTCGTTCGCGAGTGATTTGTTCGACTACCAGTACCGTCCACAAGATCCGATGTTCGAACGGATGAACGTATGGGAATTTATGGAGGTGGCCTATAAAGTTGCGATCAAAACCGGTGTCGGTGTCAGCGGACCTGGCGAAGTGGACGATGGTGATCTCGCATCGCGGGGAGAACCGGATAAGGGTGGGCGTCCTTCTGTTGCCAATTATCAGTTTGCTTGTGACAAACATCCGCAATTTCTTACTCACTACGTCAGGTTGCGAAAGGAGCGTTTTATTCCCGTTCTTCTTGGCAACAACATTCCGCGTCGAGAAGTCGATGTGGAAAGTTATAGTCGTTTAATGCTCCTACTGTTTAAACCTTGGCGATCCTTTCGTGATCTTCGGGTGTTTGGGCAGGCATGGCAGGAGGCTTTCGAACGGGAAACATTTTCGGACCGAATGAACAAACTGATTAGGAACATGCATGTTGATTCGGAATGCCGTGACGCGAAACTCAGCCATTCCGAACTTCTCAAGAGTGGCATTGGGTCGCATTCTACCCAAATCCCTGCAGAGTTGCTGGTGTCTGATAGTGACGATTTGTTGTCGATTTTGCAAGAAGATCTCGCTCGTTCCTTTGGGGATGAGGTTAACGTGCTTGATGGAATTGGTAACGAGTGTGAGGAACAGACACATATTCTGACCGAGTTGACTGACGACGAAAAACAAGTTCACAAACTTGCCGCACTGATGGTCAAAGATTGTGGACAGTCAAGGGGTAACATAAAACAAGGACATACGATTGAGGTCGAGTCGAGCATGACTGCCAGCTTAAAAGAGCAAACCCGAGAGATGAGAAGTGAGAAGTTGTTAAAGCGACCTCGAATTTCCGATACCGCTGATGATTCAGCATCAAAGCGCCGAAAGTTGTCATCCGATGCCAGGATGAGTGTCGAAGAAGTATTAAATAACATTAACATCACAAACGTCGACTTCAAACGTATGACGTTCGAGCAGCGATCTTCGATTGTCGATGAAATCCACGAGCACTACAACCTGGATTGCAATGCAGAGCAATCTAGAGTGTTCCGGATAGCAGCGAATCACTTCATAACGAATGATGTCAATCAGATGTTGATGTTTGTTACAGGTATGGGTGGATCAGGAAAGAGTCATGTTATTAATGCAATCGTCGATTTGTTCAAACGCTGTGGATGCTCAGAAGAACTTCTGCTCAGTGCTCCTACAGGATGTGCGGCCATCTTGATAGACGGTTACACCATTCACGCGCTCACATTTTTGCCTGGAAAGCAAACAGGAGACAATAAAGTCAAGATGGAAAACATCTGGGCAAATGTCCGCTATTTGATTCACGACGAAACATCCATGCTCTCCGCTGAGTTGTTGAGTCAAGTTTCAGATCGGATTGCGAACGCGAAATCTTGTGATGTGTCAAATCGCGATAAACCTTTTGGTGGGGTAAATGTAATTTTCGCAGGTGATATGGCTCAGCTACGTCCTGTGATCGGTTCTGCTCTCTTTGCATATCACTTAGTCAACCAACCGAACGTACGCTCTCGAGAGACTTTGACGGGACAGGCTGGTTTGTTTGGAGCTTCGATTTGGAGACAACTTACTCATGTTGTAAAACTGAAACAAAACATACGTGCAAAGGAAGATCCTCGTTATGTTGAATTGTTAGGTCGGATGCGAATAGGAGAAGGTGTCGCTCAGACAGCGGATGGGTTGAGCGACTATGAAATACTGAAGACGAGAGTAATGGAACGCTTGAGCGTCGAAAATCCGGATGAGTATAAATCGTTGTGTGACGCACCCGTTGTCTTTGGTGAACGACGCCTGCGAGATCAGTTCAATGATGTGCAAGCCCGGCAGTTTGCACACGACACCTCTCAACAATTTCATACTTATTTGAGCGTCGACAAAGTAGATGGAGAGAAGACGACAGGCAGCGATCGCATGCGGACAAGCAAACTTCGTTGCACGGAAGCAAAGGACCTTCTCGGACGACTACCCTTGATTCCCGGTATGCCTGTCATTGTAACCGAGAATTTGTCAATGCAACATAAGGTCGTGAATGGGTCAGAAGGTATTGTGAGAGATGTTATATACAGAGAGACTGCTGAAGGAAGAGAGGCTGTTTCTGCATACGTTGAAGTTCCGGCTTCTACATTAGAAATAAGCGGGTTGGAGACCTCCGTGGTTCCTGTGTTTCCCCAAACTACTCAGTTCACTTACCGCACCATTTCGAAGCGAAAAATTAAAATTAGTCGCACTCAATTGCCTCTCATTCCTGGTTGGGCATTTACCGACTACAAGGTGCAAGGCTGCTCGTTACATTCAGTAGTTGTCGATCTCTCCAGCGCACGTGGTGTACAAAATGCGTACGTGATGCTTTCACGAGCGACAGGTTTGCGACGCCTGGGTATATTACGCTGGTTTCCTCCCCATCGTGTATTTTCTCGTATACAAGCGGACTTACGAACCGAACTGGGTAGGCTTCGAGAACTTGATCAAGCTACACAAACGTGGTTCGAGCATCACTTCCCTGAATGGTCGGGATCGGACGACCAAATTCAAAAAGGAGGGTGAGTTTTTAGGAGCTCTGTCGTCTCGCGCTCATGGCTTTCTTCACCACAGCGTCTAATACACTTGCTATCCACTCCTGGCCCTCCAATCTTCAAAACGCCATTTGCCTGTACTCGGGTGATCAAACAATTCATGATGAATACAAATTCCCTATTGATCTCGAGGGAATGGCAGCTTTCGGTGACGTTGTCGAAGATCCTGTCGTTAAAAACCCTTTCAGAAACAGATGCTTCGTATACAAGCCTCTCGTCGACAACACCGCCGCAGACGTGCGCACTGTTTCATGTCGTTTGCATGGATTCTTGAAGGAATTTCAACTTTCGCCATTTGGCAATTGGGATGGGTGAGTTATTCAACTTCGTTGTGCAAACGTATCGACCAACATGCATTTTCTTTAGTTCGGCCTCTACAGCTCATAGTGCTATCCAGCAAATTGCAATCAGTGGTGGCAACTGTCGTGCCGCTTGGGATGCTCAAATGCAAGGTCTCAATCTGGCTCGTGAATTTTTCTCCCGTTCGCTTAAAATTCCCGTGGCTGGGAAAAGATTTGATGGCCTGTTGAGGTTGAAAAGAAACGTTTTCGAGAAGGTATCATGTTTCCTTCTACGGCACCGACAGATAACATTGCATTACAGTATACAGATGGCGCTGAAAAGCCTTGCATCTCGGATCCATACGATTGGTTGAGCAGGATCAACAAACAATGGACTATACATGCTTTGCTGCCCATCGCCAATGTCGATGACAACGCTCATATCACCCCTATTCATGAGATTTCCCTCACCCCTGGTGATTTCGTAGAGATCGACTTGGAATTCGAACTGGTGATCAATAGAAGATCGTCGCATGGACGGGAATTACGAGTCCATTTGGCTTTCAACCATATCATTCGACTTTCTAACGCCAGGAGGAATTCAACCTTAGCTGAGGTACGTCTCTATCTGAATTTCCACGCATTCCCCATGTTTATGTATCAGAGCGGAGGAAAAAAACGTCGCCATTCAGACGCTACCGCGGAAAGCCCTCATCGGAGTGTAAAACGGCATCAACGAACCATTCAATTCAGCGCGTCCATTCAACCGTCAGATGTCAACTGCCGTTCCGAATCCGCATGCGACAATAATGGACATGAAAAGGCAGCCGAAGTGACTCAGGTGTTAGGTACTGGAACAGCTTTACCTGACGTTTTTGACAAAGAAGATGCAGGCGAAGGGATGGGAGGTCACAACGAAATGTCTATGTAGAAGAACGAAGCGGAACTTGTTCTGCATTTTTCCTGTCAAGCGTAACTTCCTTTTCTCGCAATGAAGTACAGATGTGAGGAACAAACTAGACTTCAACGAAAAGGGGCTCCTGCATCTGTCACGCTCCTAAACCAACTTTATCGGCAGTTTAAAAGGGGGAGGGTCTCCGCTCCTTTCGTCTCTGCTCTTTTTCCAACACATTCGCATCAACGTCGCACAGAAATGGCAAAGCGTGAATCGGCATCTCATCATGAAAACACACCGACTAAGAAGCCCAGGTGGGTCACCACGATTATCAACTTGTTACTTAGCTGTTATCAGGCTTCTCGAACAGGAATCAGGGGAACGAAATGAACATGGACAGCAGCTCCAACGTTGTCACGTCATCTGCCGTCCTGCCTAGCGTCCTTCCCGCCAACAATACTTCTGTTCCCATCGCGAGTATTCTAACGTTCACCAACCATACATTACTAATGTATTCCGTACGTTGTCGATTTATAGGGAATCGAACCCGAGGATCGGGTTTCCCCTCCTGAGGATCATGCAAAGACGTCCGAAGCTAACATAACAGTCGAACGGAGACAGGTGGAAGAATCATCTACTTCAGAGAGCGCGGGAAAACCTGCTACTTTATTGGTCAAAACTCAAGGAGGCGGTAAGAAGGTGGCTAGAGCTGTTCCAACCACCAGCACGACTTCAGGTAAAACCGTTACCGTGCAAACCATCATTCCCAACCCGACCTGCAGTCTCGTTGATGAAAAGCAGATCACTCAGTATTCCGATGTGCTTAAAAAGTAAGGGAATAGATACCAATCACCCAGTCACCTCTTTAACCTTTGTTGTAGACGGATACATTTGCTCTCGCAGTACGTTAACAAAGCTGCCAACGTATACTCGCTTGGGAATATCTTGTCTTCCGCAACTTGGGGGAAGTATCATCCGCTCAGCGACCGCAGCAGGCAACTTTGCGACCCGGCGACGAACGAAGTTGTTGTTATCTGGATCACCGGTCATATCACCTCAATTTGGTTTGAGAAGGATGGCTATCCCAATAAACAAGCTTCGCTCACGATCATGCCTCTTTCCGAAGAATTGCGAACGCAAATGGCTCGTCTGCTCACCGGATTCTCCATTCCTCGAGAGAGTACATGATGCTAGCTCTGAAATGTACGACAGACACTCATGCGGCTTTAACAGACACCATCGACACATCTATGTCGACAATCCGTGCCATTAAGTGGCAAACGGCGAAAGGCGAGGACAACCCGGTGACTTTCCTCCAAATGCTTCGAAAAACCAACATTACCAACACTGAGTATTTAGATTCTATTTTCCGCCGTTTATGATGCACGTGAGGTGTTGAAACCCAAGTCGGAGATGGAAACCCTTTCGCCGGTCGATCTTAAAAAGAATGACCTCGTCTTACTAGAGACGAAGATTACTCATTACCGCGTGAAGGATATGAAGACGGAGAAGTGGGGACAACGTGCTCAGCTGGAAATGATTGCGATTTCGTTGCTCCACAGCGCCGATACTAACAAAGAAGAGAACTCGGATGAAGAGACGGACATCGGAGACTTATACATTTAACAGAGAGACGAGAACGACATGATCCGAGATCTGACATGAAACAGTAGGAAAGTGTACTGGTATGTAGAATACAATAGTAATCGTGTTGTCTTCAATTCGCGTTGTCTGTTCGACGCGTATTTCCAGTGTAACACGTGCTATTGTCATTGTCGACACCAATCTCAGCGTTGCAGGCAGATACAGTAGATCACGGATACTATTGAGCGACGAACCTAACACCCGGAAAAGAGAATCGCACTTGTTACAGACATGGGAGACGTGTACGGGACTTAAACGAAACGAAACGGAACCATTTGCCTAACCCAAACGAAAAAAAAGAGGGAAGGAGGGGGCAGCAGGACGGAGAATTGATCAACATCTGCACGTCGTGAAGCAAACCACCATACGCAGTAATCATTCCACAGCATCAACTTGAATGAAGGGGTCTCGTGTTATCACACACCGTTGACCGTCACATCGTTCCGCGCTCAAGCGCCAACAGACTTTTCGCCTTTCAGCAGATAGTTCTCGACGACAGCCACGGAAGCCATCATCTTCAAGCAGGGATGATAACAAACACCCTCGATCCATATTGTTTCGGCGGGTATTCGGACACTCCTTCGAATGACCGCAAACGTGGCCGAAACCGGTGCTACACGCCTGTATCAGTTCCAATCATATGACAAATCAGTGGCATACCTTATTATATCGTGTACCCATATTGCAGAAGACGATCGAATTGAGAAACCGCGGACGCGATATTTCTCATATGAAAGGAGTGTTCGAGTAGTGAACTGTTTTCGAAACTCCAGCAAAGGGTTTGAAAATCCCATGGTGCGACGTGTTAATGACGGATACGCCGCGAAAACTGTATCGGCTGAGACGTAGCTCATTACGAGAGATGAGTGGAATTGGAAGAGGGGGGTGATGGGCGAGCATGTCTGAGAGACGATTACATCGATCGTCCGAGTTGAATCTGATACGCGAAGTAACCGCGAGATCTCGTTGCCAGAATAAGGAGGATGATCAACGAGAGTCCCCATTCTTTTGAATCCAAGTGAGTTCAACCCCTGCAAAAGAACATTTAAGCCGTCGCAAGGAACATACAAATCAAGATCAGAGGGGATCCACTGAGCATCGCAGGATTCAAAAATAAAGAAAAGCGCGAACGACCCTGAGATCACAGCCTTGCTTTTGCGAAGCAAGTCGCGAAGATCGCTTGGGCTATTAACGAAACCGAACAGCAATTTGAAGAGTCGATGAAGTGCAATATCGTGGACCAACGAACGCATGGAACGAGAGGCGCCAGCGAGGCATAGGAGGTCACAGAGAGGCAAGAAAGACGTAATTGACAACCATACGTCGAGACTGCCTTGAGTCAAAAAATGATGCATGTTCGGTTATGAACGTGTCTGAAGCGTGGGTCACAAACTTGAACGGAGAATAGGAGCACTCGCACAAATAAAACTTGAGGGGCTCTATCGAATCATTAAGAAATTCCTGGAAATCCCTCCCCCCCTTCCTGTAACCTAGCCTCCTGTGTCCGAATCCTCCATCGACATGAAGGCATCGTCAGTCAGCGTTAAAGCTTATTTCTTCCACTCTACATATCATAAAGGTTTCATAAATGTCAAGCTCAAAAACTTGCGTTTCACTGCAGAGACGGCAAGCAAACTCTCGCATGTCTTCTTCATGAACAGACGCATAGGCTTCTCCTGGCACAATCCCACTATTATTCCCAACGCCCAATCGAATTCTCTTCTGATGGCATGCTGGGACGAACAGTTGATGCGTGGAATGGAAGGAATCCTTTTCCCACCCATTCTTATCTTCGGAAGACGAAGCAAAGACGGCCCGTTATATGATCTGACAACCGCGAACGAACAACAGCTTGCTCACGCCATCGACGAGTACGTACGCGCGCTTCCACTGCCGCTCACTGGCATCATATGCTCTTATATTTTTTAGATTATCTGACTTTCGTACTCAAGTGGCCGACACCAGCCCGAAACCCGTGACAGACAGCCTCATCAAAGGCTTATTCATATGTTCTAACCTGGCGTCCGGGCTTGAACCTTGTCACATTCGTCAGGAAGTCGGTGGCAATTTCCACATTGACAACCTCGCCGAATTCTTTCCCGACGCTGTCGGTATTTCCCACGTCGTCGTCAACGTTCCAACGGATGCAGAAACTTTCAGAGTAATCTGCTTGTTCGATAAACGAAAACACAACAAATCAGACGACTGTCCTTATCTTTTCCTCGTCACTCTACACGACTACATCCTCAGAAGCTTCACGCTAGATGACTTGCAGCTCACAGGTCAGGCTTACAAACGGTGAGTATTGATTACTTTGGCAACTTCCGTTCACAGTCGGCCGAAATGACGAACGTGCTAAAAAAAATGACTCATAGAATCGTTGATCAAATTCCGTGTGAGAACTAAAGATCATTTCTCGAAAGAGAACAGCCATGTTGTTTCGGGTTAATCCATCGACATATAGACGGATTAGATGTAGACACCTCTAGGAACATTTCGAAATGTTGCTTATCTATCCTGATCTTTGCAACTCACAACCTCTAAACTTCGTTGCCTGTAAGGCGATGTACCCTTTGCACAGAGAATTGTCGATGCCTATAATTACCTTTCTTCTTTCCAACTACCTATACTCAACAACTTCCCGGGTCCAGGTTTGCCCGGAGGGCCGTTGAATTGAATACCATACCTGAACTGGTCCTATGGAATGCCGGACCGTCATCGCGCCCCTGTGAAGCCTATCTGTGTGCTCGCAAATAATACTTTTTAAGGTAAAATTTGTTGGGGGACTCCGACCACTGTGCAAAAAAATAACAGACTCGGGCCGATTTGCAATTTGCCAGCTCGCAAATATGGGCTGCCTGAAGGATACCGAATGATTCAAGTCAGCTGCGGATGTTACGCCCGTAGCTTGACATTAGCCGGCCGACTGTACGGTCCGCGGGAAAAGACCATCCCACCGTCGTAAGCCTGCTGCGCTCTCTCAGACGGTCAGACATGCAAAGACGAGATGGCACACGTCACGAGGAATGATCGACGTGAACGGGTTCAACGCGAACATGTTCGCTGGGTAGTAGTAGTACATGCCAACGTGCGTGCATCGGCCAGAGCCAAAGGGGCGCTCGTTCAGAACGATGTGAAGTGAATAGTCTCTTTGGCACAAGCCTGCGTGAGCGATGGGCAACCGCTCGTCGTGGTGTGGGTCGCCCGTGCTGAGGCTGTCGCAGACGACGGTGCTATCCTTCTGGAGGCGCGTTCCTTTCCAGGAGAGCTCAAAATCCGGGGCATTCAGTTCCGGTAGCGTGGCTTGGCCGCCAAAGAGAAAGTCGGAGACATCGCCAGCGCGACACGTTTCTGGCACTGGCTACGGACGGAAGCATCCCCAGAAGAATAAGGGTAGAAGGAAATGCCGGAGGCCAGGCAACTCGCGGATACTGGTCACGACACTCTGCATTTCGGGGT